>PVJO010001845.1:91784-159115 GCA_004026905.1 Hystrix cristata
AAAAATGACAAAACAAAGCATGATATTTTTGTGGTTGTGTTACCTTCACAGCAAATTGAAGACCACACATAAATGATTAGTAATCTAGTTGAAAAGCGAACTTTCTTCAAAAGAAGGACAAATTCTAGCTATCTCTTAAGCAGTCACCTACTTCAGAGCAACCAGCAACAAGTAGCAACTCTAACGGTAAGGAATAAAAACAGAACAATGATAAAGGACTTTGCTACTAAGATTTCTGCGTGGTACTGAAATCCAGAATAAGAGCTCCTCGGAGCCAGAAAGAACATTGGGTGGCTCAGCTGTTTTAGGTCACCTCTACCAAACCTGGAAGATGTATTTGATACTTTGTTTTTACCTAAAATAACCGGTTCCCTGTACTTGAATTTAACATACTGAGACGTCCTATCTCTCCTCCTCTATCCATGTTGGCATTGGTTAATGTAACCACACTGGACACAATCCTTAGATACGTGTTAGGTGTGTTATTCCTACAGCCTCATGGCATCCCAGTCACAAAGCACCCACCCACAAAAATAGCAAGAGTCACCTTCTTTCCTTGTTCTTCCTTGAAAACTTCCTATCTCTCTCACAGGAAAATACGGGTATCTTAGAAAATACATGCGCATGGATTTTGAAAAAAAGGGGGGGATTGTGAAAACAGAGCATTAGAGAGCTGACATAACCAAACTTAAACTAGATTTTTTACTACAAAACTTCTTAGAGCCTTTAACAAGTAACATTCAAAGTCAGTTGTATGAGAGAGGTCTGAAAGTGGGCATAGTGAGTTGATGCACCCATCTGATAGTTTGCAATTAAAAGTTGTGTCACTTCATATGCCCTTTAAAGTGTCACTTTGCTGAAGAGCCACCCTCACCCCTGCCTTCTACTGAAGTTTCCTTTAGATAAAAAATATTCTCTTTTAAAGCTCGAATACTTCGGGTAGATAAGGAGATTGAATGGTCATATTTTATACCTTCACGTGAGTTAGTCAGAGAAGGTCTAGTACAAAATTACACTGATATGCTATACTACACCAATATTAATTGAGACTAAAAGGAGGAGTAGGATTTCAGGGCACTGTGAATGAGATGGGTGTATTTCTGGGTGTGGGGAGCAACAGGACGTACAAGATGCCTGGCAATTTGATTTGGGCTGTACTGTGTTCCTTTAGTTTAACTTGAAGTTTGTGGGGGAAGTTTTAGGAAAGTAAGCATAAAACTTAACTCTGTTTATGTCACAAATAGGGATATTTTCTATAAATATATCCATTTTCTTCCACACAACGAACATTTCTGCTCTCAAAATTTTAGCTAATTAGATTCTGGGATTTCTGAATTTAAGTTGAGCTACATTTGTGTTAAATATGGTAAAAGTGGCAATGTGGGGCCCAACCTTCCATGTTTTTGAAAATTAATTCTATGACAAATTTTTTTTTCCAAGTTTTAGAATGCAAGCTTAAAGAAAGATACACTTTCTGAATAAAACTTATTGTAATACTCAATCTAGGTTGTTTCCCCCCTCACTCCCACAGAAAGAGTTATCTTTCCAGAAGTAAATTAACAAATCCATCATCCTAAATCTGGGACTATCATTGATAGTCATGGAAATATGTGTGTTTTGGAGGTTTATACCAGCACTTTTCATTTAGGGAGCTCAAGCTGTTGCCAAAGTTCAAATGACATGCACCTCTAGAAATGTTAGGATCCTATCTATAAGATTATAATATGATCCTGAGACAGGATTATGTATGATACTCTGGTTTTAATTTAAAAAAACTTAACTAAAATCTTCGTCCTAGGTGATTATGCTGTTAATCATCAGAACTGACTCTGTTAAGGGGTAGTGAGACCTCAATCAGAACACATTTTCTTGATAGAAAATTGTGTTCGTTATATTTATTATGTTCTCTATTCTTGGTGCCCTGGCATTTGAGACCTTGCTGACTGGGGAGAGACTGCCACTCACACAGGGCTAGCCAACTCTCACAAATAGTGCATGACTACATTTTGAACATTTCTTTCATTTGCACACAGACCAATTCAGGGCCCACAATTCCACATACCTCTTCTTAGGTGATTACATTCAATGGCCATTCAAGGGCCAGATACTAGAAAACTGGAAACAGGCACCATGCCCCAGAATTCACTGAAATTATTCCAAGTAGCCAATCCTAACCCTTTTCACCCTACCTCACCTGTTCTTTCCCATAGAAACCACAGACAAAGCTCTTGTCCCTCGTTCTTCCCACTCCCTCTGCCACCAGACTGACCTGAGGCTTCCCCACATGGCCCTCGATGTTGTTTGGACCTTGAGAAATATGAATAATAACTATATTTTTGATGGAAATCGTCTCCTGGTCTCATCTTACCTGACGAATAGTAAAATCTATATTTTAAAACAAAGACTAAATTCGTACTGATGGGTGAACAATATCTAGAAATAACAGAGGAAGAAATACTCATCTATAGATATCAGTTACATCAGCCCCTTTATTCAAATACTTCTTGTTACAACAATATGTTAGAAAGTATAAAAAGTTAGATGCTCTGCCAGTTCACTGTTAGTTGTGAACTTCAATATCCTTATTTGTAAAATGAGGAATTTGAACTAGATAATCCTGGAAATCCTTCCAGACTATGATATAATCATAGTGTTTTGATAATATATTTTCATTAACAAAACCTTTTAGTAAAACTCTACAAATCTAAAGCACAATGGAATACTATTTTGCTATTGCCAATTTTACCATTGAACTCGAATCTCCCCATAGCAGTCACTGCGTTTTATAAATTCTTCTGTCCCTGACATGCTACATGTGCAACATTAGGAGTCCAACAATGAGAACAAGTCCAACAATTGACTGAATAAAAATAAGATGAACTCCATATTGGGTAGCAATAGACGGGAATAAGAAAAATATTATGAAAACCAGTATTTTAATTATATGCTTAAACAAAATGCTCTAAGAACCTTAATTCAAGGCTTTTCTGCTTAATAAAGTGTTGGATATTTGTAAAATGAAAGAACTGGTCATCTAGCACTAGAAATATTCTTAACAACTAAGAGAAATGAATGAGCTTTTTAGAAAATTTTATTTCTTGCTGCTTTATGTTTCTTTTTTTTCTTCTTTTCTCAGCTAGTTATTGGTTTGCAGTATTAGTTCAGTGGTTGATTTAAATTTTTCTCATCCACTAAAATGCAACAATGGGCATTTTTAATTTTATAGAAAAATGAAAAAAAATTAATCTGCAGCCATGCCAAAAAGACAAACAAAAAGAGCAGTTTTTAATTAAATCCGAAGGATAGAAGTCTTAACACATTTTTTTCATTTCTCTCTTCATTCCTCTCCCAGCCACTAGCTGAATGTTGCATCGTAACTGTTTCTCTGCTGATTTACATTTTTCTCTCTTCTGAAAGAAGAATATTAAAAGGCACAATAGTATACATTTTAGAAGAAAATTTTAATTACTAATTCATAAGAGGTAATATTCATGTGCCAAGTATGTTACATGATCTAAATTAAAATACTAAGTTGAATTTGCTTTGGGGATTTTAATACTAGTAATATAGGTAAAGGGGTATGTGCACGTTTTATATTCTGTAAGAGAAAATTCCAAGTTTCAACAGGTGAATGCATTTCAAAAGCTGAGTTAAGCACTCCTTGTAATCCTGATTTGGCGAGGCCTATTCGTTAGAAATGAGATAAGATCTAAGTAACAGAAGTCACACTCAGAATGTTCTTGACCCTGGCCATCAAAGATCTGGAGGGTACTTTGAACCTGTCTTTTTGGGAAAGTCTCTCGCCCTGTTTTTCTTCAGGAATTTAGGCAGACAGTTTAAAAAGAAAACAGAAAGGGTTGTAGATTTAGCTCAGTGGTTAGAGTGCTTGCCTAGCAAGCATAAGGCTCTGAGTTTGATCCCCAGCACCAAAATGAAAAAAAAAAAAAAAAAGAGAGAGAGAAAGAGAATGAGAATAGAAGATAAATAGGTTAAAGCCAAGTCTGGATGCTCCCTTAGTGAACTTACTTTGATAGCTGAGTCTTCTTGTCACTAGACTCCACATAGCAGGTTTTTTTTTCCACATAGCAGTTTTAATAAAGATGGTAGTTATTAAAATAGATTTCAATGAGAAGTCCTGCTTTATTTTTTTATTTTTATTAAGCATACCATGAAAATTAGAATTTCTTGGATGAGTATTCCTAAGAAATTCAACTCAAGCAGCTTGAACAGAATTGAAGTCCCCAGAACACCATTAAGAATATCATAACTGTTTCTGTTATAAGCGAGATGAGTAATTAAGAATTTATTCAAATGAGTTATATTTAAATAACTGAAAAATACAGACAACAAAAATAAGTGAGAGATCACGTGGCAAAAGCATCTCTATAAAATGAAAGGAAGCAATCTCCCTAATTGCAATCGTGCCATCAACATGATCATTTTCAATTATCACAGAGCACAAATGCATTGTGTTTTAAATTTCCTCACCTACCTAATGCCTTACCCAGAATGGATTCTCAATAAATATTTTTAAATTAATGTATCTATTTTCTAATTCAGTATAAGAAAAATTGTGCATATAATATACCAATAGGCTAAGCACCCCAATTATATATTTGCAATATTTGCTGAAAAAGCCTTTGGAAAATACGCACTTCTTATTTTGTTTATATACAAACTTGGAGTTGAAATTACGTTGAAGCATAAATTGTCATCATCTTCAATGGAAAATTTTTAGAAGAATTCCTTTAATCTGTATTTCCTGAAACAGAACTTTTTTGGCATAATAAAACAAAAATAGGGCTTATTTGTATTAATAAACATATGTTTCTGGTTCATCCCATCCTGTAATGCTTTCCTTCATCCCCCATCAAAAGTCTCCATATTCATTCCATGTGTTAGTGTGGTATGTGAGCTTTCGGCTTCAGTGACTCCCAAGGTCTCCCTGGGCACTTATTGCATCCATCAGTCAAACCTGTTATAGACCAACTCTCTGGGCTGCTGGACCTCCTGCAGTTACACTTAGAAGTTGCTCTCCATAAGCATAGACATGACCTGCATCTCAGCGCTCAATGCTAAGGGCAGCATTGACATGGCAACTCTTCATGAGGCCAAACATACTCTCCCTCACCAGTACTCCCACCACCACGCTCAAAGCAGACACTAATATTGCCCCGCGTCACAGGTTATCAGCACCGCGTTGCACAGAAGCTGCAAGAACCCCTCTTTGCAACATTTTCAGCCTGCCATTAAATGATCTGCACTGTGCTGACTTGTACATATTGTAGTTTTCTGTGAGAAGACAATTTTTTACTAGTAATCAGTTCACCACAGGATTAATGGAAAATATGAATACTGACAAAAATGAGACTTTAATTTGCCAAATAAAGCAATACTCGATGGAATTATAAATGGATGCATTTCTTTTGGAGTTCAAATACATTTAATGAATCACAACACTTGTCATTTTTAAACCAGTAATTCTATTTTACTCCTAAAGAAATAAGGCAATATATAGGAAAAGTCAAATGATGAAAATGTTTGTCATAGCATTATTTATGATTATGAAAAGTAAAAACAAATTAAAGGCTTTAAAATCAAGAAAGATTACATTAATTCTGACTGGAATATGGAGATAATTGTGAAAAAGCAGTTTAACAGAAATATAAATACAGAAAATTTACATAAAACTGAAGAAAATAATACAGTATCTCTTTATTGTCCACCTCTATATGTAGAAGACCTAGAAGAGAATATGTAAAGATTATAATTATTGTGATAAGGTTGTAGGAATTGTCTTTTCCCTCCAGTTTGAGCTTTGTGGAATTGCTGTTTTACTTTGTGGGTTATGACTTCAAAATAAAGGATAAATTACTACCTATAATTTTTTAATTAAAGAAATTATATGCCTCCCAAACTAAGAGTTAGTTTCAGTAACCTGAAAATAGTACATTATCAACAACTGGCAAGTTGCCAACTATTATAAAAAGTTCTAATTGCTCCTAACCTAATATCACCGAAGGCTGACTGAACATCATTCAAGACCCCGGCTGAATTTCTTGCTTTCTTACCAATTGCATTTTATTTAATAGGAGTGACCAGGCTCGGAAAAAGACATACAGATGTTCCTCTGTGCCCTTTGTATGGTGTCTCAGAAGGGAAAAGCCCCTGTAATTGCGAACCACCTTCCAAGATTCTGATGAAAAGTCAGCTTGAAATACTACAGTTGTAAACCATATCATAGAGCTGTTGGGGATATTTAAATCATGTGAGACCGAAAGGAAGGAGGATGGAAGAAGAGGGAAGCCATAATATAATGTTTCAAATGACATCAGGATCATGGGAAGAGGAGATTTGTGACTTTTGCTTGCAAGCTGGAGGAGCCCCAGGAACTGGAAACCGAGAGACGGGTGGCAGGTTCACAGGCAAAAAGCAACAGCCATGGCAGTCATGGCACGAATGTGAAAAGCAACATGAGGAACTCAGATTACATCCCCGGCTTCACTTGAACACGCACGGACCCCAGAGTGCCTCCTCGCACAGTGTGAGCATCCCTCAGAGCTCACTCAGGGATAGATGTCGATCAGCACGGTGAAGGGTGTGGTCAGCCAGGATTAACAATTATTCCGAAGAAGGCTAGACGACCCTAACACCTGGGCGGCTTCTCTGTACCTAAATTTTATCCCTTCTCTCAAGGCCTAGCTATTTTTAACCTTCGTGATTTGGGGGAATCTTGCCTGGTCTTTCTGAGTCGCAGTTTCCTAACTTGTACTGGAAGTATAAAATCAGAAAATTTCTAACATCATGTTCAGCCTCCAAATCCTCTGAGTTTCCTATTCAAAACTGCCACATGTTTTAGGCTACGTGATTGCTTTCAAAGGACCTGTTTCCCGTGACTTGCAGTCTACCATGAGGCTGCTTTCTACTGCTATTTCAATATTTTTACTGGTTCCTTCTTTCCATTTTGATCAGAATATTGTCCTCGGGGTCGCATCTTCTATTTGTTCAGAGAACGTAATAGTACATGCTAAATACACGTTTGAGAAAAAAATGAACGAATTACTATGTACTCTTGCTTCCACATGCACTGTGAAATACTTAAAGATGAAGAAAAGAGAAAAATCACAGCTAAAACCTAGCTCCTCTTTTGTGTGACTGGGAAATGTTACTGGGTTTCCCACGAAGCAGAGTCTGAGAAGATCAGTATTCAGAAAGGTTATTGGGGCAGATTCTCAGGATGAAGACCCTTTGTATGACCCCGTCTAAACCTAACCTAGCAAGTGGATGGGACCAAGGAAGAAAAACAAGCTGGCGTGCAGCCCCAACAGAGGACTCAGCCCATCCCACTGGAATGAAGACCTGGAAAGGGTGACCTTTTAGGATTATTCCAAGTGAGAGTAAGGAGCGTTTGAGCCTCTTCTTCACCTTCCATGCAGCTTGGTCTTTGGGTGTAGGCTCCTACAGAAAGGGGCGTGACCTCGGAAGAGGCTTTCCAGGGAAATTTCCAGAGAAGGTTGACGGGTAAGAGACTCCGATCTGTGGAACATCCAGGAGCTCGGGGAAGAGATGCTCACTGCGGGGAGGCTGGATAGACCAGGATAGGGCAGCCCACCCTCTACAATCCAAAGGGAAAACTCTTCCGTTCCACATTGTTTCTTTGTACAGAATTTAACTATTTACTATGTTTTCATGCAACTTAACACTGCATACAGTACTGAGAAATGTGAATATTATTGCTTCTAAGTAATAAAAGCTGACAGGGAAGTTTTTCAAGCATACAGAAGATGTCTCCTGGGAACCCTTAGAACTAAAGGAGGAATTTGAAAGTCCAGGGTTATAGAAGAATATCCAGATTCTCACAATTACAGGCGAGGTGAGCCCATAAGATAAACTGTTAATTATTACTATTATTATGATTATTATTTCTCTCAGTCTGTTGTGACCTAGAAAGACCGGATTACAGTATATTATTTATGTTCATTTTAATGGCTATCTCTCTCTTCTTACTCATTTTAGATTACGATCATCTAAAGCCTCATCACAATTATGTATGAATACATATGAAATCCTTTATTTGTTTAAATCATTTTTTGCAATTTAACTGTAGAACTTTTACAATTCACGTGTTGAAATCCTAATTCCCATGTGTAATGAAATAATATCTGGAAATAATTAGGTTTAGATGGGGTCACAAGGATGGGGCCGCTGATTATATTAGTGCCATTGTAAGAAGAGGCAGACAGACCAGAACTCTATCTCGGCCTTGTGAAAAGCAGTGAGAAGGTGGCCATTTGCCAGTCTCCTTCCCATCCTCCAGAAGAATGAGAAATAAATGTCTGCTCTTTGCCCTTTCTCAACTGAATCTGTTATAGTCACCCAAGAAGACTAATACATCACTAAAAATCATCTTCCGATATAGGCCTATCATTCTCATCTGGGGAGATTTTCTTGCTCTTGATTCTGATATCTGGATGATCACCAACTTCTCTGGCTGCATTCCAGGCACACCTGTGTAAGTCCACCTTCAGTGTTCTCACTGGCGTTTTTAAGAAACAGTAATAGGTTGTGAAGACTCCTTTTTAATCTGATGACCACTCAGGGTCATGTCTGCTTAACGAAGGGATATTACTGTAAGACATGTGGCTTCAGTACCTGCACCTTATCATCGAAAATAGGATGTCCCCTTTATATTTAGTACTAAAAACTGTATCAAAATCTATTATAAAATAATGATACAAAAATAAGTAGAAGTAGAGCTGGTCTGGTTCAAGGTGAGGGAGGATGTGGAAAGGAGCCAGGGTCCAGGATGTGGAGGGAGGATGTGGAGAAGAGCCAGGACCCTTCACCTTCTCTGTAGCAACTGCTTTCAGGAACCTCCTGAGCTTTGTCCATGAACAACCCAAGCTCTTTAAGTCTGTACCAAAAACTACCACACATGAAATCTCGTAAGTTGGTGTGTCAAATATGGTGCTGAAATCTGGAGACTGACTTTCCCCTACTCTCATATCTCACACACATGCACACACGCACGCACGCACACACTGCTTCTCATTATTTATCTTTGGCAAGCCCATGCTGACTCAGAATAACCATCATTTTCTTTTATAAACACACACAACACACTTTCCCAGGTGACACTGAGGAAGAGTGTCAAGCTGGCTATTCTCTAGTTTCCAAAACCCACATTTTTTTAAAATAACATCTCCACTCCCTGACGTTGCTTTCTGTTCTCTCTCTGTAACACCTGTGAGTTCTTTGCGAAATTTTGGTGTATAATTAATTTGTCCAGAGCAGTGGTTCTCAATGATGACTGCATATTTGAACCCCATTGGAGGTTGCCAAACATGCCTTTGCCTGGGGCCTAACCTCGGAGCAATGAAACCAGAATCTCTGCAAGTAGTTTTAAAAGCTTCTCCAGAATTCTCATGTATAGCCAAGGTCGAGGACCACAGATCCAGGCTTGGCTTAAATGCATTTTAAATACTTCTATGTTCTCTTTCTGTCCATTCGCTTTCCAGAAGAATCAGTCTCTCTGGTCTTCATTTTATCATTGAAAATCCTTCTCCATAATTCAGAAGATAAAAGTAAAGTCCAAGTCAAGCAGTTTCCCTTCTCTTTTTTCATCTTCTAACCTAACCCCAAATTATAGCCTAACTTTGGTTGCAAATATAGTATAAAACTCTCTTTTGGTTACTAACATCATTTTCCAATCAGAATCATTCCTGGAACATGTTTCAAACTCAACAAATACTAGTTCTTCTTGTTTATTAACTGACGCAGGATAAACACATTTAAATCTGGTACCAAAAGTACACTATCTACCTCTCTGATACTTCTTTTCTTATTTTGCTCTATGACTTGTCTGTGCAACATTGTACACCACGTTGCCTATTTCTTTTTTGCCCTTAGTTTTCCTGTCTGTAAAATGGGACCAAGGCTACATGATTCAATCTACCCAAGAGGTCTGAAAATGCAGGGGAAAAAAAGTTTGAGTGTTGAATGTTACTGGCAGAAGGATGCTTTGTTATATACCAAGCAGAATTATTTTGATATTTAGTATGTTAATATAATTTTCATCACCATTTTAGAAGGCTAGTTTATTTATGTATACAATTAGTGGAACAGAATGTGGGAAATAGTGAGCAGTGGTAAAACACAGGCCATTTCCTTGCGTGAAAAAGGCCCATAACTCACAAGAGATGGACTGAGATGTGAAGGTCATTCACTTATTCACAGGGATAAATTATATTATACTATCAAGTAAGTTTCTTCAGCTGGTCATAAAGAAGAATACAGCTGAGTAATTTACTCGCAAATGATGGTTATAAACCACTCACACTCTAACAAATCAAATTACATCACATGGGCCACCTAGTCCTGCTCACGGGGTTACCGAAGGGGGAAGGGAGACGGGGACGCAGCCACTTTGTCGGCTTCCTGGACACCGCCCTCGACCGGCATAAGAGGAACCACGAGAGGTCAGACAGGTCACACGGGCATCGCTTGCCACCTTGATTCGGTCTCACCTGGAACCATGACGGATACCTGCGGACAACCGCAGGGATGAATTCACTGGCCGAGGCCTTGAGACCTCGTGGAGCACAGTGAGAGAATGGACGCCTGCTGCCCACACCCAGGGCTGCCGGGGATGAGGGACGATAATGTGCACATCTCCCACATTACCAGTGTGCCTTGTGCTTGCACTCACTAAGTGCTCAAGACATTGAACTTATCATCTTCCACAAAAAAATAAGGAAATTTTACAACACTAGAAGTGCATGTGCACGTGCGCATGTGTGTGCGTGTGTGCATGTGTGTGTGTGTGTTACTGGGGATCGAACTCAGGGACTTCTCGCTAGCTACATCCCCAGCTCTTTTTTTATTTTTTATTTTGAGACAGGGTTTTGCTAAGTTGCCCAAATGTGTGATCCTCCTGCCTCAGCCTCCCAGAGTGCGGGGATTATAGGAGTGTGCCGCCATGTCCTGAAATATATTTTTTTCTTGACTATGGATATATGGTGTTTTCATTGTCAAAAAGAAAAAAAAAATACGGAAGTATAAAGAGTAAAATGTGAGTCACTTTCATGACCTCCATTCCTGTTTCCTCCCTGGTCTAACCACTCTTAACAGTTTGGTAACCCCTTTAAGAATTTTTCTATGCAGCTGCATACATTGTAGATGTCCTTATACAAATATAGAGCTTTAGGGCTTAATTTAAATGTGGTTATGCTATAGAAATTGTATTGAAACTAGTATTCTCCAGGTTCAAGTTAATGTCGCCTATTTCAGTGTGCAGTGCCTTTTAGAGCGTTACATTGTAAACCCTCCCACTGAGGGGACGCTTCGTTTTAAGTACTTTAACAATGATCTTCCCTCACATTTCCAAATTTAATGTTTTCATTTCTAGAGAAATCACGATTCAGAAAAAGTTATGCTGTTTTGAGCTCTACATGCTTCTCTTTTCAGTAATATTTCTGAGTGTCTTTTATGGAAAAGAACTCAAGTTACTAATGCTAATATTCATGATAAAACAGATGTTTTTCCCTTAGATTTTAAGGAGGGTTGTTAATCCTTCAAGGAGTATCTATTTTAAAACATCTCCTTTCTAACAGTGTGAACTTTAATTCTTTTTGAAGTACTATAATTAGACTAGCCCAGCGTTGTAGCACATGCCTGTAATCCCAGCACTCAGGAAGCTGAGGCAGGAGGATCGCTGTGAGTTTGAGGCCAGCCTGGGCTTCATAGTGACTTCAAGCCTGGCCTGAACTACATATCGAAACCCCTGACTCAAAAAAAAAAAAGAAAAAAAAATTAAACTTATTGGTCAAAATGTCTAAAAGGAAATGTATATATAAATATATATATCAATTATTATTTGCACACATTGTATATTGTTGATTTTCTTCTTAGCAAGCATCCATAACCTTTATTTCTACAAATTTACATGATATGACTTGGAGCAGTAGGCTGATAATGACCTGCCCTACCCCACCACTACCATGGGAAGATTTGAAAATTACATTGTCTACTTTACAGCTTAACTCCAGTAACACTCTGCTTTCAGGATTATCCACCGATTATCTATATTTGACCCCAAATGGGTACCATAGTGACTGATAAACTGAGGTAAGCTGTCACTCTAAATGTGACAACAGGAAACTAGCAACTAGCAAGTAGCCAAAACTAGTAAAACAAACCTTTATTTAGAAATCAATGTGTTACATCCTGCTGAAATTACTAAAAGTAGATAAACAAATCCATAACCCCAAATCCACTGATGAATTATTCTGTCAAATCCTTGTCTATAGGCTTTGGTCAGCTTGGACCTCCATGAGAGTTCTGTGATAGGAACTTTCTTTTGTTTTATCATGAGGTTACTGCAAATATTACTAGAGCAGATACTTTTTAATATTAGAAAAATGACTTTAGCTATCAAGCGGAAACAACTCTTTAAAAAGAGATTTTAAATATTTTCCTCTACTACTGGCAAATTAACTTTGCTTAATTATGCACCGTTAGAACATTATGATATAGTATTTTTTAATACAATTAACTGTAAAAAAAGTCATTTCTGACATGTTATATTGATAGCTTAAAAACGAAATGTTACACTGCTATCTTAAATGTTTTTAATGAAACAAAAATACTGTAACAACTTGCAATCTATGACAACCAATTTAAAAATAAACAACATTCCTATGTTATAGTTTTTTGTCCTCGAAATAACATCATAGTAGTTACTTTTCTAGAGTCAATGATTTGCAAGGGAGCAGATTTAATACGGGACACTTACAAATGACAAGGTTCACACACACAAACCAAATGCAGGAAGAGTGCAGAGCACCTACCTGTGCACTGGAGACCTGCGAGATCCAATCGAGGGCTGGGCGCACGCAGCAATGTCCCATGTGCATCTGTGTCTGCACTAAAAGGCTGAAGAAATCTATACTGGAACCAGGATACGATGCTCACAGCAGAGATGAAGACCAGAGCTCCCCTGAAGGGACAAGCAGCCATCCCTGATGACAGCAAGGCCCCAAGCTCCTTCTGCCATGAAAACAGCTGAGTGCCCTTCAGGAGAACCAGCCGCAACAGAGTTTCTCCTGGGAAACAGCCGGCTGCTCTCTTCTGCTCCCTTTCTCCTTTATGTCATGTTGGCAATAACCTTCAGGTGGATCTTCTACGCCCAGAACGGCACCAACTCAGTCCAGCTGGGTGTTCCTGCTCACGTTGACGAAAACAGTAAGTCCACCACAAACATTTTCATTCTACTTCTATGAAATGCTACCCTAAACTACTATAATTATTTGCATTAAAATGTCTTACTGATCAGCTTATCATAATTAAAGAATGTAATTTTGAATAATTACATTATTATTCTTTAATCATAATTAAAGAATGCAAAGCATGTAAATTTCATGCAAAATTTCAAAATTCATATATATGTAAATTTAATTTTAAAAAGTTTCTGTGGCCATAATGCTCAGGTTAAAATCATGTTATTACAATTACATAATAAAATACAGTTAAAGTATTTTTTCTGGTTTTAGTTATCATTACTTACTACACAGCTTACTAAATCTCAAAATATAGGTGTGGATAAATATCAATTGTAAGGAATAACATTTTACTGTAACTCTATCCGTTAATAAACAATTGCTTATGATGTCTTGATGAAAGGAATTTTCCATTTGTGTGGTTTGGCAGTGCAGACTCTGTACTTAGGCTATTTACCATGGTCAAGTTCCAGGGGAGGGTAAATCTTGGGGAAGGGTAAGAAGGGGAAAGAGTGAGGTTGGTGGGGACAATCAGAACACTTGCAACTTCTCAGGCAGTTTAGGGAGGGAAAGCACATGGAACATTAAAAACTGAAAACTGATTCTCTTAGAACAATTTATATGTATGTTCCCCTTGGAAAGTCTTTGTCTAGCCTGGTTTGAAGGCCACTGCTTTAAAACCCTGCTCATTTTCTCCAAAAACCTTGCCACCCAAAGGGGATCAGCATGCAGTTCAGGGTTCATCTTCTCTTCTCGACTACATGTATTTACTTATGTTAGATTGACAACACTGACGAAGAAACATCTTCTCTTCATTGTTAAGATCCCTCCACGTTATTAATACAAGGTCAAGCACCTTATGAAATAATGGTTCATTAATAACTATTTCTTAGATAATTCCATCATTTGAAATATTAGCTTCATAGAAATCAACATCATAAAAACGAAAACCAACAACAAAAACATTAGAATAAAGAAGAATCCTTTGGATGGTGACACTATAAAAGCAGACTGATATTTAATATATTTAAAATTATTTGTCTGCTGTAACTATTGGATGTACATCATACATTCACACACATATCTTGGTTATATCCTAAGAACATCTCAGTACTAAGCAAAGTGAAAAAGTCAGAAAATAACAGGGCAGAGATTACATCAAGGTTGCAGCTGGGGGAGGGGAAAAAGCAGCTTCTACAGAATAATAGGTTTTAAATTGGAGGTCTTTACTTAAAACCCTCAGGAAATAAAAAGGGTCAAAAAAAGAGAAAATTGCACAGGGGTTATATTACTTAAAAAGACAATCTCGTTTCTCTTTCAAAAATTGCTGTATTTTTTGGAAGATGCCTTTGACAATGGATGTCATCACTTAAGGACCATTGCTCAATAAGAGTAGTCAAGAATTCCGAGTTTTATGGCACTTAAATGTTTCTGCCAGTTTGTAGAAAATTGTGCAGTTTTGATCAATTTGATTTAAGGAACTGAAAACTCAGAAATGTAAATGAAGGAATTAAACTAATTCTTGTTACTTTTTTTATCAGGAATTATTTTTAAAACATTATCTTAAAGAAATGATAAAATTAAAACTTCATTGATTCCAATATTCTAGATCTAGTTATATGATGAATTAAAACAAAAAGTGGTAGGCAAACAAACCCTGTAATCAGGACAAAGCATGCCATACTGTTTCATGTTTACACACTTGTTGATAAGAATATTCTTAATATTGATAACATAAGCTAAAGCTTATGAATTTTATAAAATAAAAACAAAAGATGGAGTAAATGTAGTAGAGTCAAAATGGCAACAACACACCTATGACTAAGGATACCCACACTTCAACACTTTCACAGCGCTTTATATTCTTGCTCCCTGGCCAGTAAGCAAAATTGGACTGGAGAAGTGATAAATACAAGTCCACAGAGGACAAAAATGTGAGCTGAGTAAAAAATAAAGGGGACACAGGAAGAATTGGGCAAAGGATACACATAAAAGCGTAAAGAGAAAGAAAGACCCTAACAGTTATTTTAGTGGATATTCAAAGCAGGAAAGAAGTTAAACAAATTCAAACTACTTTCCTCCATACTTTATAAAAGTTCATTTTGGAAAAGGTCTATGAAAGACATTGAAAATTGAAACAGTATTTGACAGTTTGGGAGAGTTTACCATGAGCTGGACATTGGGACCTTTTTTTAGGTGCTAGGGATCACAGTTAGGGCCTTGTGCTTACAAGGCAGGCACTCTGACCACTGAGCTAAATCCACAGCCTGGGATCATTGTTTAACACATATCAGATCATTTGAGCCTCACCACAACCCTAACAGGTGGGCAATATTATCATCTCCATTTCGCGATGATACAACTGAACTTGAAGGTGTTACTTATCTTATGGTCATGTAGCTAATTGATGAGCTAGTTCAGAGGTAAGACTTCAAAACCCAGCTTTGTTTAAATCCAAATCACTTAAATCTCTCAATGACTGTAACTGTAAGATTAGGGGTATACAAATGTGCCTCTGAAATCCAATTGCAGATTCCGCTGACAGTACTAATAATCACTAGTCGATTGAATTAGGAGCAAACTCCTAATTTAACAGTTACATGTATACTATGTAAGCAAAAGGATATTTTGTAATTTTCTCTATTTATGCTTCCTGACGAAGATGCTTAGTTAGGATTTTAGTCTTGACAAATGTCACATGAGCATATAAGAATATTTAAACATGTCTACATATCTTTCAAATAAATGTGTATCGATATGCACATATACAATTAGATGAATACATGTGGATAAAAGTATGTGTGAAAATACTTACAGATAAATATGTAAATATGTACATAAAGAAAATTTTGTATCTGTCAGTTTTTAAATAAATAACTTATAAGACAAATCAAACTTCAAAAAATTGACATAAAAAACTGACATAATTTTTGAAAGACATCATCAAACTGATTCTAAATTTCATCTGGATGAATAAAACAAGGACAAGATTACTCGCTTTATTGGACATTAAAATATTATGAAGCCTAAATAACCACAACACTGTGATGAGATTTGACCAATGGAAGAAAACAGTAAGGCAGCAGTCACTGCTGTGTATGTAAAATAGGATGAAGAAAATATTCCATAGCAGAGGAGCGGAGCTAGACTGTTTGGCAAATACATAAAGAAATACAGCATTTGTGGAAAATGGAGTTAATTTAGTTATTGCGTTGGTGAAGACTTTAAGAGGTTAGAAAGCTCAAAAGGGATCAATGCAAGAGCTCTGAAATATGTCCAAAAAAACATTTTTTCAAAAGCCACGAAGTAGATTAAATTTTTAAAGATTATAGCTTATTTTTCCTTCCTAACCAAATTCCCATTATTGCACCTACTCTAGTATTCGGAGAGAATCTTGGATTCACTCAACAATAGTTTTTGTAAGAATCAGTGAATATTATTTTTAGGATATGTTTAGGATATTTTTCACTTGCAAGATAAGTGTGTGCATGTTTTAAAATATCTAACCCCCACTGTCCTCATTCCCTCTGATACTTTTTTACAGGAGGGGGCTACTGTTGCCTGTTTGTGCAGAAGGAAGGCTACTCAGGTTTGAAGCTGGAAAGTTAAAAGCCATGTTGAGTTTACAGCTGCCTTTGGCCAAGCATTTTGCAAACCACCTGTCTTTCCTGCTCCAGGTCCAGATGTCCAGGGTTAGAATGCAGGCCCCGCACTTGTTCCTACAGTCTTGTCAAGTTGGTATATCTGTAATTAAAATCCATAATTAATGTGGAGTTTATGAAGTTTATTACCTTGTAGAAAAATGCCTATAGAGATTTTCTTATGGACAGTCTCTGACATATAGTAGTTTGGATTTTTCAACTTTAGAATGGCACAAAAGCAATATATACTCAGTAGAAACCATCCTTCCAATTTTGAATTTGTTGTTGGCTGGACATACGTAGGGTGGTCTTCCCTGACCATGCTGGACAATGGCAGCTCCCAGTCAGCTCCGCGGTCACAGAGGCCAAGTGTGCTGCGGGACTACACTGCGGTGTTCAGTAAGTTCAGAGGGATGAATTAAATTTCAACTTCCTGTTTAGGAGACGTAAAGCTATTGTAAATCAACACACACCTGTATTTATCCTGCCCTGCTGTAATGCAGTTCTTTCAAGTGACTGCCTTTGGGAATAAACGTTTCCTTGACTTTCTGAATTAGGAAAAGAGTTCGTTTTGCCTCTGCCTACGTGCCTCGCCCTCCTCTTGAAGAAACTTTCCTAAGTTTGGTCATTTTAATTATGGCTTCTGAATATGGAGAGGACATATTATAAATACGTATCTCTTGAACTCAATCTACCACCTTCATAATTTTAATTTCTACTTGTTAGCATGATGGCAGTTTCTTTTTATTAGGAAAAATTTCAAACATATGAAATGCAAATTAAAACAACTCTAAGATTCCACCTTGCCCCAGAAAGAATGGCAATCATTAGGAAGTCAAACAATAACAAATGCTGGCGCGGCTGTGGTGAAAAGGGAACCGTCCTACACTGTTGGTGGGAATGCAAACTAGTACAACCATTGTGGAAATCAGTATGGAGATTTCTCAAAAGCCTGAAAGAAATCCCATATGACCCAGCCATTACCCTACTAGGTATCTTTCCTGAAGAGCTAGAGACGTCATACTACAGAGATACTTGCACAACAATGTTTATAGTAGCACAATTTGTAATAGCTAAATTCTGGAAGCAACCCATATACCCATCAATGGATAGCTGGATAAACAAAATGTGGTATCTATACATAATGGAATACTATTTAGCTATAAAGAATGACAAACTAGGGTCATTTGTAGGAAAATGGATGGACCTGGAAAATATAATGTTGAGTGAAATAAACCAGTCCCACAAGCTAGAATACCGCATGGTATCCCTCATTTAGTGAGGTAAAATACAAACAAAAGAAAAGGGTAAACAACGGATACAAAAAGACGAAGTGTTAGATATAAGCTAATAGACAAAGGGTTTAAGGGAACAAGAAGAGGGCAAAGGGGGAGGGGAATGGGAATCCAGAGAAATAATGATATCTTAAAAATAAGAACCTAATAACCCAAACTTAAATCAGTGACATGTACACTGGGTAGTACAGTAACTTTATATAGTTGTGACTTACTGCTGTATGTAGGTGGTTGTTTACATAGCTCACTGTCATAAGCAAAAGGTACAATTAATTGTGGTCTGTAAGCTTGTGTGATTTTGGATAAATTTTAATAAAAATCTAAAAAAAATTTGAAACATATGGAAAAATGAGAGAATTGTATAATGAACACACATACATTAGTATATTCTAGATTTAAAAATCATTAATGGTCTGCTTTTCTTGTTGACAGATTTTACATCATTTCTTCTAAATTTGTTAGCCCAGATTCTCACATCTGGGCTGTATAGCTACCTGAAAGACGATTTGTACTGAAAAGGAATATGTTTGAGGCTTTCTTTTAAATTACTCCATTTCAGAGTATGGGATTGGTGTTATCCTCAATAGTAGCAATAAAGAGTTAATTATTATTTTTTTGTTACGTGTCATTATAGGCTTAAAGATTTTTAAATATTAAATTGTATAAATCGATTCTAGGGATTATTCTTTTTGATGCTCAGATTGTAGAACTTTAAGCAGTAGTGGCCCGGTGATTTTTTTTTTTTTTTCCTGTCCTGGTTATCCATTTTTGAAGGGGCAGAAGGCATGATTTGCTGGGAAAGGCTGCAGTAGGAAATTGGGCATGTAGTAAAGACTTACAGGTGGGATGAGATCAAACATAGTCACATTTACCAAACAGATGGCAAAGAGGGAAAGCTGAGAGTTAAGCAGAAGGGAAATATGAAGCTTTGTTTTGACATGCTACTGTCTTTTTTAGATGATTTTAATAGATACCTATAATCATTTGGTTCTGCTACACTTCAAACTACACAGAGCTGCCTTGAGCTCAACTTCTTCATTCGCATTTCTTCCTGACAAAGGGAAAGATATAAGCATTCTTGAGAGTCTTTTGGCTTCTCAAAATAAGATGATTTCCAATAGAAAAATATCTCAAAATAGTGTTAACTGTTTTCCAATAAATTCCCAAACATTTTCAAAATTTTTTGCTATATATTTAGTGAAAAGCAAATGCAATTTTTTTCTCACCTAAATTTTTCTTTTGGTTGGGTTTCAACCTCTCTATAAAATGATCAGTTTCCAATATGTAGGCAGGGGGAGTTTAAACAATTTGGGTCAGTTGACCTGTCAATATTAGAGGAGCAAATATTTTTAGTGCAGAAAAATATAATCCATCTGCACAATTCAATTAAAATCTAAGACTAAAAACTGAAAACTAAATTCCAATCATCCTAAAACTAAATATTAAAACATTCTAAGCCTTCAGAGAAATGAGAAATTAAGAAGAGTTTAATGCTGATTAATTTTTTTATTATTTGTGCCTCTTCTTCTATCAAGCATAAGATTTGACTCTTACAATAAAAACTGACTATAATAAATAATGACAGTTTTTCAATTTGCGTAAATAAGATCAGTATAAAGTAAACCTAAGAAGGAATGCTGCTGGGGGTATAAATGAAGACAGAAGGAGTTGGTCCCTTACAATATTGTACATTGGTGAATTATTATCTCTCTAGTGAGATTTCAAGAGATGTGTGTTTGAGTCTTGGAAGAGAAGGCTTGCATTCATTATTAACAGCAATAGTAATGAAAAAAAGTGTTAACATGATGTATCACCACATTCTGTTCTAACATTTATAAATACAGTCTCTAAACTACAAATAATTTACTCTACATCAAACAAAACTAACCCAAACAAATAAAAACAGAAAATCATTTGTATTTCATATTTTTCTTTTAAAATTCTTTCTACTTTTAAATAGTACATGTATACAAATTGATTGATTAAATAAGATGTATTAATGTGTACTTATACACTTAATATGCATCTTTTGAAAGAAACAGAACTATAGTGTTTGAGAAAAAAATAAAGGAAAAAGGGGGGAGGTGGTCACCTATGAAAGGTCAAGCAGTAAAATCCATCCTTACTTTTTTATTACAGCATATTGGTGCTTCTAAGAACACTAACAGTGAGAAATAAATGAATACAGCTTCACATGCTGCAGATGACAGTGGGAAGCCAGGTTTAATTCACTCCTAGAAAGTCTTTTTGAACTGTGTCACTTGTAGAATTTGGACTTGACTTTTGGAAACATAAAATGTTCTCACCACTGAGAACTAATTAAGAAATCTGGCCCTCGGTGGCTGAGCTCATCTTGTTCGGGTTGACTGCATGCTCAAGTTTGACTCAAGATGCTCACCTAATGTAGACTGTGACCAACAACTTCAGTTGAATTAAGAAAACTGCCTAGCTCAATACTATTCTGGTACATTCCATACGAATTGCATCCAAAGTCCTTAAACAAGACTTACCAAATCGCTATTGCAGGATCTTAAGAATCCTGATGAACAAATATTACAATTATGTTTGATATGAACCCCAAGTAATCCCAGGTTAAAGTTAACAAAGAGGAAGATGTACCTTTCTTAACATGGACGAGCTTCACAAACTTTAGGTTAACTAAAAAATGTCAGACACGAACAATAGGTTTGAATCCATATGAAATTCAAGAGAAGGCAAATTTAATCCACAGTGATAGAAGTCAGACTACTGACTGCCTCTAAGAGACGGGTATTTGCAGAGAAGGGGCATGAGGCAACTCTCAAGTGTGCTGGAAATTTTCTATGTCTTAATCCAGAATGGGTAATATACATCCTTATACCTTCATGCATTTTACTATGTGTAAGATTATACCCCAATGAAGGTCAATAAAATAATTCTAGAAAAGCTCCTGATTATGCTTAAACTGATGAAAAATGAAACAAAACAAAAAATCTGTCGGATACTTTTAAGATCTCAGTTTCAATTTGCAGTGCTGTTATTTGACTATAAATCCATATGAGTGCTGGAATCTAAATCTAATTTATCTTCTCATTCATACAAGCTCAGTATACTCAAACTCCAGTATCTGATTGTGGCAAGCATGTTTAGAGCAGGAAAGCAGGGAAGTCTGATCTTCTGTGAGGTCCAGAACCACAAGCCTGAGCCTTGGAAACTTACTCATTAAATAAGTATGTACCAGGTGCTTTCTGAGTGCCAAATGCTGTTACATGCATAAGTGATACTCTGGTGAGCAGCTGAAAAAAAGGTGTCTATCAAAGATCTTACATTTGGGTAGTAGGAAAGGGAAGGAGATAAGCAATTTAAATATAAATGCACAAAATACTTTCAGATAACATAAATGCTATATAGGGAGAAGACATTTTAGATTGAGGAGACACAAAGCCTCTCTGAAGATGTGGTATTGGTCTGTGGCATGAACAAAGAGAGGAATCAGACATATGGGAAGTCAGGGAAAGAGTGAACCAGGTGGGCAGAATAGGAAGCCAAAGCTCTGGAAGACAGGAAAAGCTTGACATATTTGGTAGGTGCAAAGAAGGCCAGTATGTTTTGATTATGGGAAACTAGTAGGGAAATTGTATGGGAAAACACAGTAAGCAGTCTTGGAGAACATTTTGAAGAGTGCAAATTTGGTTCTAAATACAGCGGCCGCCATTGGAGGGTTTTAAGGATAGGTATAGGTCAAATGAGGAAGCGTTAGATTGGAGATATATTTGGAGGTAGAATTAACAATATATATGTATTAAATGTTGAGAACGAAGGCAAAGTTGGAATTAAAAATAACTGCTGGTGTTAGTGTGTTACTGGTGCTGGTTAGTTCGTCCTAGTGCTGGTGTTAGGTGTTAGCAGATGATAGTTTTGATGTTGGTACCAACCAACAAGCTGAAGGAGATTTGGGGGATTAACGGATTTGGGGAACATGGATTCATTTTGGATAGGTTGAGTTTGAGCTGTCTTTAAAAGCTGTCTCACATTTTGACTTCAACATATGTGAACATATCTAACTTCAACAGATGAAACTGTATGACTTGAGGAAGTTCAAAATCTTCATTCAAGTGGAAACAAAACCTAAAACTTATCCCTAAAAATGGAGGTGGATTAATTATTTTTGAGTAATAAGGATGGAATTTTAGAGTCAACATAGGCATTTCCAACATCACCCAGATGAATTCCTAAGATAGATATGCAAGAAGGGATAATTGAAAATAGAATGTACCTACCCCTGCCATCACTTTATCATCTATGGAAAAACTATTTTGCCAACTATTTGACAGATCACTAAGTAAAAAGGTCAGAGGTTTTTCCAAACCTAGAACTAATGATGGTGATATTCTGTTGGTACAGGCACCTGCCAACTGTTCCTACATTTTAAAATGTCAATTTGATAATAATGATTAAAACATTAAAGATGTAGACCTTGTGACAAGGTATTACTATTTCTATTGATTTATCTAAAATATTTGCATAATGACAAAAAATACTTATTAATGATCTGGAAACAATTCTAAACATATATAATTAAAATTAGATTAAATATAATTACTTGCATAGAATATCATACAACCCTTAAAAATAAGAAAGACCTATATGTCCTGACATTTGTACACACACATACAATTTTTATGTATGTGTGTATGTGTATATACATATAAGCGAAAATGTGAGTTATAGAAAATACAGTTTAATCCCTTGAATGAAAAAAGTCCAAACTGGGCATGGTGGTGCTTCCCTGCAGCCCCAACATTCTGGGGGCTGAGGCAAAGAATCACACAAGTCCAGGCTGGGAAACCAAGTGACTCAGTGAGCTCCTCACCCTGTCACACAAAAGCAAAAAGGGCTGGGGAGGTAGCTCATTGTGAAGGCTCTAGGTTCAATCCCAGGGGGTGGGGAGCAAAGATTAAACTGTGGTACATTTATTTTCTTTCATAATTGGATACATTCATAATGTTTAGATTTTTGTAGTAGTTGTACATTAATTTTCTAACAGAAAAGAAGCATAAAATATTTTTTCAAAGTTGTCCAATGCAAAATTCATGTTGAGAGTAAGAAACAGCCATTCAGTGTTAGGAGTGCTGATGTCAGAAAGACACAACATCGAATAAACTTTTGAGGGAACTGTAAGTTTTGCTAAAAAAAAAAAAAAAGGAAGAAATAAAACGAAGAAGGAGGAGGAACAAGTGGAGGTGATTTTGAGTATGTGCTTGGAACTGACTGGGTTTCGAAGAATGTAGGTAAGCTCTTTGGTCAACATCTAAGTATCTTGCCTTTCTTTCCTCTTTCTGATGCCATTTCCTCTGAACAGATTTTTCTTACAGTTGAGACACCACAGAAGTTGTAGTTTTTCTCAGACATTCATTGGCTTTGAGGAGGAGGTTTCTTGGTTTTTTTTGGTTCCAGTCACTTTGTACAAGATTATAAAGGAGAACCATAGAAAGTTTTCTAACTTCACATGAATGGCTCATGTGATGGAAATTATTTTGAAGAAAAATTTATCAAGGAAATGTCAATTCTTCCTAAATTAATGTATACATGTTGTACAATTTTAGTTAGAATCTCAAAAAAGCTTCCTTTAGCTAAATTTCTTTTGGAAGAGTGGATACCTGATAATATTAGTGTTAATTTTTTTAAAAGTAAAATATTGAAGAAAAACGTTTTTCTAGACAATAAGCATTTAATAAGGCCATTATATTCAAAATAATGTGTTCTTAAGAATGAATAAATAGAATTAAATAAAGGTGAAGAAGTAAAATCCGATATATTTGACATAGATTTCATTTCATTATAGAAATTTGTTATGTTAATAAATGGTGCTGTCACTACTGGCTTTTTGCTAGGGAAAAATGGATCCTTTCCTCACTCTAAGCAAAAAATAAACTCCAGATGGATTATGCATTTAAATGAAAAGTATAAAATAATAACCTTGAATAAAGATTGCACACATACACATACACACATACACACCCATACAGAAAGAAGGGTTTGGAAAGCTTTATAACAAAGGGATGTACAAACTATAAAAGATCTATTTAATTTGATAGAGATGAAATACTCTTGTATTTCAAAACTGTCTTTAATAAAGTCAAAAGCCAATATTTGAATGCATATATGAAGTATGACCAAAATGTACAGTACATGTTTAAATTTTTAAAAATTTGTTACAGGATGGGGATTTAGCTCAGTGGTTAGAGTGCTTGCCTTGCAAGCACAAGGACCTGAGTTCAATCCCCAGCACCAAACAAAACAAAGCAAAACAAAAAAATTGTTACAGTAGAAGACACATTGTCATTAACCTTGCTGAAATAGTCTCTATCATTTCCAACTCACTTCTCTCGTCATCCTTACCTTTTTCAGAAGCAGTTTGAAAATCTTCATGTCTCTAGCTGCAGGGTTGTAACTGCCTCAATATTCTGAATTGATACAAAACATTTATCTTTCATGGTCATTTCAACTTTGAGGAAGAACAGGAAGGCCCATGGTACCAGACCAGGTGAATAAGGTGGATGAGGACACATCACAGAGTTTTTACAAGCTGTCTTTCCATGGGACAGCACTTGGCAGCAGCATTCATCACATTTTTGCTCACATCCCAAAAAGACATTCATGAAATAAGACTTCCAGAACTGCTTCAGAAAGTGGCAAAAACAATGGGATAAGGGTGTTTAGAACAAGGGGGTACATTTTGAGAAGGATTAATGGCAATGTGTCTTTTATTGTAATCAATTTTTTAAAATTTAAACATTCACTGTATATTTTAATCATCCCTTATAAAAAATAATTTGTTACAAACTAATTCTTTAAAGACCCAGAAAACCATAATTTTAAAAAATGGCTAAAAGATTTAAAAAATAGGCAGTTCAAACTGGAGTACATACGAATGGGAAATAAGTACATGAAAGATGCTACTATTCAAGCTAAAGAACCAACAAGCTACTACTTGGCTAATATGCACAAGTATGACAAATACCTTTTGAGAAATATGTTGCAATAAGTGGTCGCATACATTTCACTCGATGTGTAAGGAGTAGAGTTAGTGAGGGTAATAAAGAGCTCATGAGAAAAACTGTGTGCGCAATATACCATAAATACACATGTATAAAGTGGGAAAGTGCCATATTGAAAAGATGATCACCAAGATATTGTGTTTATCTTCATATAGTAGAATTTCAGGTGACATCCTTACACTTTTTGAATTTTTAACTTTTTTTAATAATATATTGTTATTTACAATGTAACAAATTCTCATGAAACTGACTAACCTCCAAACGTGCTCTTCTTTCAACTTTGCTTTCTCTCCATTCATTTCTGATTTGGGCTTTGTTGATTTGGTCTTACTGTAATGGGACTGGGGATGAGGGTTGCAGTAGAGGATTAAAATTTAGAAAATATATTCACTGAGGAAAGAGGACAACTGGATGTTCCTGAATGAGATTCAGATAGAATGACATAATACTGCATAGCACTTCTAAAAGTTTCCATTTCATCTTTTCTCATTCCTATTTTGGTAACCTCCGACATTTGCAGAAACAAAAGCCTACAGTAATTTTTGCTCTTCTCTTTGCTTGAGGCCTTATAGCATAATTTTCAGAGGATGTTTTGTGCCATTGATATCCAAAACAGCCTCTAACCTATCTTCTCTTCTATCACTTTGAGTTCAGGACAAGACAACATGAAAATGGGGTGAGTCTTGTCTTTGACATTTTATTTAAGATTCATCATCGCATTTTAGATTCACAGCCCTGGTCTCCACCCAGAACCATTCACAAGCTGAAATGAAAGTGACACCATCTACCCAGCCTCCTTAGTTGCTTATAAAGACTAGTTGTAATTAGGCACAATGTGGGCTACAATGTAAGCCTGTGTTGCTAATAACAAGTGGGATGTACAGCCCTGAGTGGCAAGAAGTGCCCTTTATTCCCATTTACGTTACCGGAAAAACAGACATACACAGAGGCAGTGCCGTGTTAAGTTTTTAAGGCAATAAAAGTGTATTGAATTCCTAGATATCTTGCGAGTTTCAGTTTTATAAAATGTACCATCTATTTTCTTCTTATTCCCTTTGAGTCTTTCAGCATCACACATTTAGCCTGGCTCTTTCCCTTCTCTAGAGGTCCCGGAGGGTTTCCAGCATATGCTTATGCAAGAAGAGGGATGTTTGCCTTCTTTCCAACCTTGCCCCCGCACTCTCCTCATCATGCAAAGCTGAGAAACAGAAAGACTATACAGACCCTCCAGAACCTCCTGTGTGCAAATTCCAAAGGACTTTAAAGTTCTGGGGGTGGGGCATACACAGAGAACCAGGGAGCATGCCCCGTGCTAGCCAAGTGTTCCCAAGGGCAAATCCCTCTGGTATCCATGGACACCTTTCACTAAGCCCAGAATGTGACCCCGGGTCTCTCTCCCCAGTGCTGGACAGAAAAGAAGCCTGTGCATATAACAGCCAAGATTGTACCCAGTGACTCTATTGAGCAGCCACCTGGTGATATGGGAGACAACTAGAATTTGTCTTAGTTTGCTGTACTTTTACCAAGGATTTTCACTGGGAATAAGCAGATGAATAGGCCCAAATTCCTAACTAACAAAAGATGATTTTCTATCAGGATAATCAGGTAAATGATAAAATAATAAGACTGCTAATTACCACAATATGTACAAATATAATCAAAGTTGGATGAAGTATAGGGAAGGGTGACTTAGTTATTCTACTTGGGACAGAATATTAGGGGGGAAATATTTTAGCAGAGAGAATTAACAGTTCAGCCGGGATTTAAATGTAGGAATTTATGTAGCAGAAAAGTGGGAATAAAGGGTACTGTTTAGCTGCAAAAACATTATGTGTAAAGACAAGAAACGTGAGAGGGCATGGCATGGCGCTATGGTGAGTAATTCTGGGTCGCTGAGGTGTAGGGCAAATGTGGATCTATAGATAGATGCATGGTTGTGCACAGTTTCCTTATCTTGTTAAAGAGCTCTGCTAGGGCTTTCAGAAAAGAACAGACAAGGGTAGGTTTTTAGGAATGAAGGAATGGTCACAATGATGGCAACTAATCAAAACGTAATTGTGGTGGGATTGTGTCATTGGTAGCTGCTGAGTCAGAGACAATAGATGTTCATCAGGTAGAAATGATGGAAGCTCAAATTAACTCTAGATGAAGAGTAAAAGACAAGTAGAGAAAATATTTCCAGAAAAAATGAGTTTAACTTGGCAACTAATTATGTAGAAGTTAAAAAAAAAGAGGGTTGTAGAGGGAGAAAAATAGCTTTACTCCCTTTGTTGAATTGCCAATGTTTGAGAAACACTATACTTTCGTGGTCTCGGCTCATGACACAATAATAAATTTATGCTGTATATACCTTGGGGACCTGGGAGAATATTATACTGAGTTAGATTGGTTGTGATGATTCAATCCTGTAACCTTCACTCTTTAGTTGATGCAGATGATATTTATAACTTCTGGCATTTTGTCTTACAACTAATGTATTTCACAGAAAATTGTACCCCAATATGAAAATGGCATGTTCAATTTGTGACACTGTGTAAAATTTCCAAGTAAGATATCTTTAAGCAGCAGCATCCGTTTTCAGGATTCCCTGAGATGCTGTGCTGAGATATAGATACCCGAGCCAGAAAGAAGGCAGATACTTCGCCATCACAGGTCAAGACAAATGCAACAGGACAGGAATAGGAATACAACAACAACAATATCAAAATAAACACAGAGCTCGGATAACTACAATTCAAGTGTAACAGCAACATGTAGAAATGAGAAAGAACCAACCCATCTAACCAAAAGAAAAACATGCCTAACTTCTTGATTTCTTTTATACCTTCCTAGTCAAAAAGGGCATCAAAGTGAGATTATATACAATGTAAAATAATGGTTGTAGGCAGTCTTAATGGTGGTAGAGCATCGGGTCATAGCAATTATATTTCTGGTAAAATCTTCCAAAATCTTTTGGAAGATGCTTACATATGTAAGGTCACAATAGTCTGCCTCCTTTTTCATTTTTATCTGATGCCTTGTTGCTATTTTTTCACATCTAGGGGTTTTCTTAGGCAGTTTAGTGGGAGCTGTGGTGGGTGTTGTGCGATCTAAGTGAAGAATATAAAAGACTGGGGCTGGGGATCTAGCTCAGTGGTAGAGTGCTTGCCTAACAAGCATGAGGCCCTGAATTTGATCCCCAGTACAAAAAAAAAAAAAAAAAATAGAGAAGACTGAAAATTTCATGCCTGAGATTAGGTAGGCTCAGTGCATCTCATTCTCAACTCACCATGAGGAAAAACAAAAAAAAAAAAAAAAATTCAAATTCTAGACTCTTCCCCAAACCTGAGTCTACCGCTTACCACATTTGTGATCTTGAGCAAGTCTGTCAACTTTTTTGCACCTGAGTTTCCTCACCTTTCCACATGGGATACTAATAGCACTTACTTGTACAGTCGTTATGATAATTAAATACATCAATATATGAAAACCCCTAGACTAGTGTCTGATGCATATTAAATCACACAGAACAGCTGTGATTGTTACTGGCATTGCTGTTCTTTCTCAGCTTTCCTCCCTGAGATGGGCAATATGATTAGTTGCATCTCAATGCACAATAGGACTTTACTGAATTAAAATATTTGAGAAATAAATTATTAGCAATTTTTTTAATCCCTCTCTCATTTTTAATTCCACTTGTGCCTGTTCTTTTGTTGTTATTTTGTTTTTTGTCTGCATATGTCTTAGCCCTGCCTCTTAAGAGATAAAAATTTCAATGTACAGAGAAAGCACTTTAAAGTAGCCCCAGTCCTTATTCCATTTTAGTTTCTCTCAATTTCTTTTAACTTCATTACATAACAGCATAATTATTCAAAATGTTTATAGAGAGGAAACCTCCTTAAAACACATAAAAGGGTATGAAATTTTTGTTTCTGTAAGAGGAAGAAGTATCCTTCCCCAAATGTTTAAAAAAGAATTATCTTTCTGTGCTAAAATAAAGATTCTGAAACAAGGGAGAATTATGCCAGCTATTTTGACATATCACAATGACAGTAAGGAATCCTTATTCTTCAAGTATAAACTTCACATTTTGGATTTACAGTTCCAAAAATCTATGCATCTCTAAAGTACAGTAATAGAAATTTTTTTTTTTATAAATCAAGTCTACATTTTGCTATTGGTTGCTTTTGTGTACATTGTATTTCACCCAGAACTTCCTGCAGTTTTATGACAGCACAACGACACTATTTGGGGGCCTCTGAAGAATTCCAGACCCTTAGGCAGCAGGATCAGAGGAGCGAGGTGACGTCTGAGGAGATTCAGGCCTTCAGAGCTCCTATGTGGGCGCTGGTGAAGGCCTGCTGAGTGCCCCTGGCCAAGTCACTCTGCCTGCTAAGATGAGGACATTAAGGCTTGGTCCCCTCTCCAGGTGGTTGAGTAGATTAAGTAATTAGGGAACTAGAGTCCCTTCCCATGCAACCCTTTAGGAAATGAGAATTTAATCAAATAATTCTTAAGTGTGATGGAAAACAAAAAATGAGAGTACAAGCTACATGGAGTTTAATCGGTTTGTCAGTACTAAGCCTGATGGAAACTGACTTCTTCATTTTACCTAAGCAGAAAAAATATTTAAGAACATATATTATTTTCAAATATAAATCCCCTCCCTCAAGTGCTGGCTTACACATGATTCCATTTCTCATTCTCATTCTATTTTAAAGTACTTCACTTATTTGGTCTCAAAATAGGAAACTTACAAATAAAATCATCAGCCTTAAAAAATGTTTAAAAATAATTAGGTTACAAATTATGAAGCCCTTTAATGTGGCTGCAATTCTATAACTATCTGTGCATTCCATGTATGGGCCTATTAAATGTACCAGGCACCAATGTTGCTGGCTGTCAAGAAGCAAAATGAAAAATAGTTTTAATAGCTGCTCTTTGACCTGTTTTATATTTTATGTCAATTATAACAGCACACAACCATGCATAATTATGAAGCATAGATGCATTAAAATGTACACATAATTTGTGTTCTTATGGCAACCATTGCATTAGTCTCCAGAAAACAAACCTATTGTTATAAGTCATCTGCACATTAATATATTAGTATTAAATATCGAAGACAAATTTGTCTATCCATCTGTTCTGAGTCATTGTAAGTAAATATATCTTTTCGGAGGAGTGGACAAAATCTCTACACAAATGCACTGGAGGTGCCATCTGTACTATATATTATAATACAGAGCGCAGCACCATCGTGCATAGCAACTCCAGCAAAGGCAGTGCCATGTGATTGTCATTTGAATGTCATTTTTTAAAAATGATCTGGTATATGGACAGAAGGAGGAATTTTTTTCTGGCACTGCCATGAAAATTCCTTCATTTGACTATCCTGAGGTTTTTGGGTTTCTTTCTTAAATGCTTACAGTTTTCTAAGGATAAGAGGAAAATAATTATTTTAATCCTGGGTAAGTGAACAGAAAAAATCTGTTTCCTTTACAATAAAATTACTAAAATACCAGGAAAAAATGCTTTAAAATATCTGACAATTGGGACAGTGATGCTGAGAAGCAAGTGAAAAAACCAGAAAATGACCTTTTTGCGCTACAGATGAAGGGAGCAAGGATTTTTCTAGCGGATGACAAAAACAGAGTTATCAAGAACAATTAGCTCCAATTTTCACTTTTCGACATGCTCATGATTTTGCAGATAGGGAGGGTGCTGGGGTGCCAGGAACAGGAAGGAGGGTGATGTTGCTGGAGAAATGGACATCAGTCTGTTTAAAACTTGATGTGCACAATTTTGGAAGAAGAAAACCCCTACTATCCTGTCCGTTTTAACCCTATTATTTCCCTGCCTCTGAGGAACTGCTTTAGCTACCCATGCAACCTTACCTCCTCTGAGATCAGGAAGAAAGAAAATTCAGGGACCGGGCTTATGAGACGGGAAGGGAAGGCAGCAATGAGCTGTTTCTCTAACTAAAGCAGATGACGAGTTCTGCTGAATTTACTTTAAGTGATCACATTGCTTTTATTTGGGCGACCAGGGAAAACTAGAACAATTTTAACAAGCATTTCTGAAGTTTCATCTGAGGAGTTTCTCTTCTCTTTTCTTGGTTTCTTTTGTTAAATGTCAGTAAGTGTTGATGTTAAGTATTTTTATCCTATTTCAACATAACTAGACATTGTGTTCTGGAATATCTCTAAGATAATTTCACCTTGGAGTGACTACAGAACTTCATTCATCTGTATATACTGAACAGCTTACAAGGGTTATATCTACTGCCAGGGTATAACCCAGATAAATTTTAAGCTCTAATTTGGTTCATTTTTAAGACGTTTTTCTAGGATCTTTAAAATATTTGTCTTTAAATATGGTATCGTTGTCTTTAAATAATCACATAAAATTATAAGTATTTGAAAGAGGACTAAGAGTATTTGGCTTTCATGAACTTTTTTTTAACTTGAGACACTGTAAAAAGAATTCTTCCAAACACTCTGAAAGAGGATAACTTTTTGAATGAAGAATATAGACAAAAGAAAACAGAAGCGATAGGAGAATAAAGAGAAGAGTGGAAAATGAAGAAAACATGGGCCTGAGCAATGGAAAAGAAAGAATAACAAAGATTCCAGGGAATCCAAATACCCAGTTTCCACAAAGAGCTGACACAATTCAGACAGTAGGTATACATCTGCATTGGAATTCATGACCCTGATTCCTTACACAGAAAAACTTTGGCTACTGAAGTGCCACAGGTCCTCTGTGAGACTACCTAGCTTCCATGGTCCACTGATTATTTTGCGGGTAAAAACTTTGAGTCCTACAGGCACTGATAATGGCCTGGGGATGAGGAAGTAAAGAAGATCACACAGCCAGACGAGGAGGATGTGCTTTGGTGAATAGTGAGGCACACCTCATTCAAATCATATGCTTCTCAAATGCTACGTGTTTTTAAGAGACAGCCAATTTAAGGAGAGCGGAAAATGGTTAATCTTTTATGGAATGAATAAATATTGACTTCAGGTTGAAAATAACGTACTCCATCCTAGAGTACTTACCCACTGTTTTTAGGACTATTTCCTCAGATTCGTTTTCACAACACAAAATTCGTATTTTTTAACCCACAGACATGTCACAACGGCGATTCACTCACTCCTATCTACTAAGAGGGGTTTTAAGCTTTTAAAAAATTATTATTGGTTTATTTTACCTACTTAAATTCTTACAAGAATGGTCTTTTTGCCTTCTATTATGCCTGTGTACGTCCTGTGCTGATCTGACAACACAATTCACTGATTTCCAAGGCAGTTTCGTTTTTCTACACTTAATTATCCAATCCAACTAAAATTAACTTTTCGAAATAACATTCTTTCACATGCCAGTTATAAAACTAACTACAAAGAAAGTTCTATACATTTTGGTGGATATTTCAGACCAAACTGTTGAAACTGATGGAACATCTTTGGCATTATATTTAAGAATCTTAGATTTCTCTCCAATTTGTTTGCTTTGCATATTTTTTTCTTTAGTGAAACCTATTTTTTCCCCCTCTATCATCTCTATACTCAGTTTCCCAAGAAACAGTACAAAGCAATTTCAGTTTGAATACAAAATCCCTTGGCAGTCACAAATGCCAGTCCAAATATTGCATTGTTAATCTCTACTTGGTTCCCTTTGAATTGTAAAGAACTCTAATGAGAAAATTTCATTTTAAATTATTGACATATCTGTCTCTAATTTGACCTACCTCTTCAACATTGGCTTATCTGTTTATCCAATATTTCCAGGGCTAACAGGCAATATGTAACTCATTTGGTAGGCGTTAGCATGCTAGGACGCTGCTTCCCTTTGATATTATGGTATTAGGCAGCCAAGATTAATGAGGAGGGTCCTGGGTTCAATACTGAGGGAGGCACAGCTGCTAATCTGTCTAGTGCTGTACTTTAGGTTAAGACCAGGAGTCCTGATCAAATGAACAAGACCAATCTTCAGATATGCAGCACATAGTAGTATTTCTTACTACTTCGCATTTGTAGTAACACATATCCTAATTTAATTGAAAATTAATTATACAGCTTCAGAACAAAATGAAAATTGACAACAAGTAAGATTTGAAGAAGTGTTGGTATTTCCTTCCATATTTAAATATGCCTTAAAAACTGCATGAAACCCCAGGAGATTTCTTTTATCTGCCAGAAGAGACTTGTAAAGCTGTATGCAACTTGGCCTTAAAGTTATTGGGAGGGGGTGAGAAACAGGGTCTCAGTGGCAGTTCAGTCTGTTCTTGAACTCACTGTGTAGCCCAGGCTGGCTTCAAACTTACAGTGATCTGCCTGCCTCAGCCTCCCGAGTGCTGGGATTACAGGCATGCACCAACACACCTAGCTTAAAATTAGTTTAATATTCATGATAGAAACTATACATGCATTGGCATATAGATTTTAATCTGTAAAAGCAATCTGGTATGCATTTTAGAGTTTACTGAGTGGAAGTTTGGAGGTCCATGTAAACTCTGCAGTTAAATCTGATGGTGTATTTTCAACAATAGCTCTATTTACTTTTCCTAAAAATGTTAACATTGACGTTATTCTTGTAGGGAAATCTTCAAGTAGAAACACGCTGGAAGTTGTAGGACTTCTAGTTTTCAAAGATACTATAACCGAAAAGATTTATTGAGTATCATTTGGTGTCAATGATGTTTGGAATCAAAATATTAACCCACAGAAATACATCACGGAGCTTTATACTGGCTGGCTATTCCACTTAGTTGCCTATTTTAAAGAAGGAAGAGAATCAGGTTAATTCAAGAAATAGCTCTCTGGTTAGAAGCTTTTGTGATTATAAAGACTGAACTTTCCAGGGTTGATTAAGGAATAATGCGGTCCTGATTAATTTGGGATATTCAGAAAAGGCCAAGAAATCTTCACCAAATCTCTGCACTCCTGATCTACCAACAGGTAAGACTGGGGAATATGCCTATTTTAAATGCATGCTACAAATCTAGTTACAAACTACACAAGTGATAATTTCACATAAATATAAGTATTTGTTATAGGACCTATTTGGTAAGAATGAAAAGACTTATTCATATAATACTCTGGACTTTCCCTTGGGTTTGGACAGAAAATCAGACGGGCTAAAGCTCAGCATGTGACCCTCAGTCCAGTAGATGGCTCCAGGAGAAAGGCCCATCCCCTGCAGGTTCAGGCCGTGGGCTGCGGACAAAGTGGGCCCAGAGAACACTGCCGGTATGTGGGACTTGCTGTGACAGGCTACAGGAGGACATTTCATTCTTCTTTAACTTGGTGGCCAGCCGGCAAGTTACTGCAGGAATCCTCTCCCCCAGTCCATACTGCTCAATTGTCAGGAAAGCTTGTAAACAGGAGCCTCCATCAGTTACCTCAGAGTGGTCTGAACAAACTAACATCATAACAAGAGTGTTTATGGAAAAATGCTTAAGCACTGAAGCAGAAAGGGCTTAGCACTGATCAGACCTCTCTTCCACCTTTATTCTTCACTGTTCACATTGAAATGCAAATATCAGTGCAGGGTTTCCACTGGTGTGCCACTCACAAATTGAAAAGCAGTTTTTATCTATGCAAATGTAAGCATGGTAATTGAAGTTAATCAATCAATGCTAGCTTTCACTAAAACCTTGAACATGATTGAATAAAGTAATTATCATTCAGCAGAAAATGATGAAGTTGTAGACAGCATGAACCTTATTAAAGGAGGATTTTGAGTCACAATGGCTTAATTTAGCTAACAGCCCAGCCTTAGCCCAAGCAACATACTACTTTTGCTGCCTAGAATTGTTTCAGGATGAAAAAAATAACAACAACAATAATAAGGGGGTGGAGGAAGGCAGAGATAAGGATAAAGTAGGAGCTTTTATTATTAACATTTTTATAATGCTTAGATTAATAAAAATAGTTGTTATGCTACAAAGGAGAAGCCATAATTAATATCTTTTAAAAACTCTAAACAGGTCAGTTGAACAAAGATTGTTATGACATTTTTGATAAATTCAATAGGAACAACAGGCACTTAATATTGTTATATTTCTAACATAAATGGATGAAGTAAACTGTGCATCTCAGAAGATTTTGTAAAATAAACATAAAATTAGAGAAATACTTGCACACACAAAAATAATCTATTGATTTAATAAATCAAATGCTATACTCTTAAAAGTATGACATCAACCAAAATTTGTGTATTTTTTACTGGTTTCCGGGAGTTTCAGTAACAGAACGTACGCTGTGTTTTGCTCAGTATTTCACTTTTCAGGAGTGCTATATAGTCAATTACTTGCTTTATTTTTTTAAAAAGTTCACCAGAGGACGTTTTAATATTAATTCTAGGGTGATTTTATTCAGTTTCTTTGTACTCATCTATTTTCACTTATGATTTAAATTTTTGAAGCTTTAAGAAAAAAATATTTTATTTAGGCCGGTGTCTAGTTCTATTGTTGAAAAAAATCACTTCAGGTAGCATAAGAGGAATAATTCATCTCTGGAAAATGTAATCAACAGTTAGTGTGCAACATAATGTAAACTGATTATGGAAAGAGGCTCCATTTAGCTTTTTCCAATGTATTTTTGAAAAACAAGGTTAACTAGCAATATTTAGATTAGAGTAGCCCAGCAGGATATGGTGACTCTTAAGAACCTACAGTAATTCTATTGGATTCAATTAGGTTGAAAAAAATTAAAGGTCTGTAATCCTGCTAATATTATTGTACACCCTTAGGGAAGTTACTCCCTCCCCCAACTCCATTTTGGTTGATTCATTTTGCATTTAGTATATTTTGAATAACAATTTGTTGGGTTAAAGCTGCATTCTCAACTGCATAGCAAAATTATATGTGTATATATATATATATATACACTTTCCTCAAATATAAATTTTTTCATGTATCAAATTTTCTAAATTTTCAGTAAATTCACCTACCATCATCTGTATCATTAATAAATCAATAGATGACACCAAAAGAAATTCCTATGTTTTAAGTACTGGGTGGATTATAGTATATTAAATGTACATATTTCCTCTGAATGTAATTGTCCGGTCTCCTACTATTTAACTAAAATCCATCTCTATTTATTATCTTCTATTTCATCTGCAAAACATTTACGTATCAGAGCTACTATGGCAAAATGATATTAGAATATTATATAAAAATAGTTAAATTGAATCAAAGTGTCATTTTTATTCGGATAATAATGTGCATTAAAAGTATGATATTGATTGTTTACCTTAAATGCTCCAGCAGCAGCAAATTAATCATTTCTGACCTTTTATGGTTATTTTTCACTGCAGAACTAGCCCAGGACATTAGTTAATATATCTCATTTTCTTACTTTTATTCAGGTGAGAAACTAACAGTAACAAGAAAGACCATAGTATAAGAGTGATACTGTCTATATTTCTGACCCTTCATTTTTTGCAATAACCCGGAGTTGGTATATTTTTTTAAAAGGAAGAGAAACACCTAAGCAATCATGCAAATCAATTTTAAATATAATCACAAAAGATCCAACGTATACAGAATATTTTTTAATCTGTAAAATTCATATGGAGTAATAAACCCATCTATAGAGCATCAGTAAGTAATTCGCTATTGTACAATATATACACTTCAGGAAAGCCTGACTCCTGATGAAATGATTTTCAAACTTCTGGGAAACAGGATCTTTTAAGCTGGGATATTTTAAACAGTTGTATTTGTGTGTGCATGTGCGTGTGCGTGTGTGTATGTGTGTATTTTTTTCCAGACTGACCAGTTCTATTTGCTCAACATACCATTTGCAGAACTGCAGAGGACCAAACAACTGAATAGCCAAGGAGCTAAGAAGCTGTGAATTAGGAAAGCTGCTGGTTTTCTAACTGCTGGAAGCTCCATGAGAACACAAAGTTTTGTTAAGGGACAATTTTTCCCTTGCAACTCAAAAGAGAATTCTGAAAGCCCCAAGGCTTGTAAAGTAAAATCCATTTGAAGCAAGTCGATACTTTGTATTTTTGTTATGAGATATACTGCGTGCCCAAGCCTCCTCAGCTGAAGGCTTTCTATTAATTGAGCTCTTAGCCCAACAGTGGGCTCTCTGACTCTAGCCTTCACTTGTCTACCATTGCTGTGATGGTTAAAAGCTTCTCCGGTTTGTCACAGAGTTTAATATGCACCCTACATAATTATGCAGGATTCACTGTGCTATCAAACTGCAATTCAAATTAGTTCAGGATTAAAGGCACAGAACAGTACTGCTTCCTTAATTGCATTGTACTGTGCTGATCACATTCAAATACCCATTACTCATTCCCTCTGTGGAGCAATAAGTCAGGGGGATTAATATTCAGGCAGGTGACAGGGCCAAGCCATTAAAAGGCAGTTATGCAGAAAGCATGGCTGGTTTTATTCACGTTAATGAAATCAGTGAAATGAAACTGTAATAGATTTATCAAAGCTCAGATGGATTTGCTGTAAATCAGTTTGATTCAAGCAATCAAACTGGACAATAGAGATAGTTTTCAGCTCTAGCAATGGGTGTCAGAAAGCAGCATGTGAAAAGTGCTGATATTCTTCATGTATGGATTTGATATCCACCGCGTGCACAGGCCTATTCCCAAACCATGGCTGCTAATTTTTTTGTCTTTTGAACTAGGTGCCAGTGGCTGATAAAACATACAGCATATCATCTTAATACAGCACTTACACTGTTTTTATTCCTCATTTCTAAGTTCCCCAGAACATCAATTCTTCCAGCTGCTGGTAGGGAAAAAAAGGAAAGTCTGAGAGAGGACAAATTAGCATTGCTGCCCCTCTACTGCCCAGAACAGGACTGCAACTTTGGTCAGGTTGACTCTAAACAATAAGTATGAATGTCTCCTCACCAGCACGTGTGCAAAGGGAAAAATGGGCAGATCACAATATCCAAGTGATAGGCTGGTGCAGGAGCCCTCCTAAGTTGAAAATTTAATTTTGTTCTGGATCTAATGAAATAATTTGGTATCCATTAGAGGGCAGCATAAGAACAAAAACTAAGCACAGTAAGGGAGGTATCCCCTGCAGATAGACAAGCACCTTCGCCGAGGTAAACTTTTTCAAAGCAGTCCTGTTTTCCGAGTGTAAATTCAATGGATATAGAAAGCTACAGAAAGGAGAAAAAGGGAGCAAGCCCTCCCGTTAGAGAAAAATGACCCAGGGATTACATATGCCAATTTAGCTTTAGGACGTTTTTATGCCTCCCAGTAACTCCCTCTGTACTTCACCCTTCTTTTTAAAGCAGATACGGTCCTGCCTTGAGGGTAACCACCTTGGAGTATCCTGCATATGGTGTTTCTGATGGGACTACAATGAACTGTGAAACAGCGATCAGGTTTTTGTTTCCATAAAACAGTGCATCCTGTGCAGTAGGTCATACTAAAACTACTCTAATTGGTCTAATTTTTAATTATTAGAAACAAATTGTTCAAGAACTAAAGCCAGTTTTTAATGATCCAAAACAGAAATAAATGTTCTAGTCTATTAGCATCCTATATAGAATAAATCAATATTAAAGCTAATTAACCCCTTTCAAAGGCATTTTGTCCCAGGTTTTTATTTAATGGTTCAGTGCTACTTAAAGCATGGATCAAGCTGGATAAGCTCCATTTAAAAAATGGCCCATTTTGAAAACAGTTTAGCAGCTCACTATGACAAATGTATTTATCAGGATAAACTTGACTTTTTCAACTATCTAAATAACTACCCATAGTTTCCTACACGATCTGACAATAAAATAGATATTAAGGGCAATATTGAAATCTGTTCATTTAGTAGTAACATTATAACACAGTAGGTAATTTCATTTATTGCTTTTAAATATATTTTGTTTTGGAAATATTTTCAGCTTTTATTTTATTTTATTTTTTGGTACCGGGGATCGAACTCAGGGCCTTGTGCTTGTGAGGCAAGCACTCTAGCCACTGAGCTAAATTCTATTTTCAGCTTTTATTTTTAAGGGCATTCCAGGGGGTTGCAGTAAGGAGAGGTCCTTGTATAAGTTATTTCATTCTAGGTCATATGTGAAATGCAAACGTACGATTTGTCCTCTTTTGGAAGAAGCCATGATTTTTTAATAGTGTTCAAACACATAGTACAAACCATACACCTTTCAGAACATAAATGACCCCTTTGACATATGAAACTCAATGACAATTATATACATTATTTAAGGAATTCAGCACTCTTCCCCTTTGCTATAGTAGCAATCACAGGATGTACTTTAGTATCAAGCTACTTTTTACTTACAAAACAGATGATATATTTTTGTACACGAATTAAATTCTTCACAGTATCAGAGGAATTAATTTGTAATGTTATGCAATTTTGATTACCCTGCTGTAAAATCAGAATTGTTTACCACAAGTGTCTGGATTCTGACTCTGTCTTTCCAAACAGATAATGGAATGAACTGGAGCATGGGGGTGGGGGGGAGTAATTTATGAAAACAGGGTACACCATAATTTTGCCGTTTTTCTGAAATAAGGATGGCAAATGATTCATGGGATAAAAAGAAATATTTCTCACTGTCATTTCAATGGACCTAAGATTTACAGCTTCTTAACTTGGATAGGAAAAACTCTGTATGCATAAAAATGAATTGTAAATCAATTAATGATGGGCATGAAAAACAACAAAAAAAATGACATTGAAGCAACAGTGAGAAAATCTAAAAAGCAAAAAAATAAAATAAAAGAAGTGACTATTGACTTAAACCTTTGGAAGCAGGAGCACTACAGAGGGAAGACCTTGCTTAAAAGAAGGCATTGAGGTCAGGTTAAAGAATAGTAATACATTGAAGGAGCCCATTACACCTAGATCATTTAAACAAACAAAATCAGATATTCTTAAATTGAACTTAGAAAAAAACACTAATATGGAATTTAGATCTAATGTGATAGTGTAAAGTTAAAACAAAGAAATCCTATAAGTGTAAAAAATCAATCTCCAATTTAAGATTCACCTTAAGCAAAACTGTTTTCTATAGGTACCAGAGCCAAAAGAAAAAAAAAAATTTTCTTCCTATCTATCCAACCACCTACCATGTGCCAAATCATTGACACAAGAAAAGAAAGCTAGCAGTAGCCAAAGAAAGAAAAGCAGCCCTGTTTCAACAGGAGTGCCGCACCTGGAAAACGAGCACAGTGATTCTCTTGAAACATAAAACAGTGAATTTAAAAGGCTCGGGAGCTGTGGAACCAGCTAATCCAAGTGGCATGTTCTAATACTCAAGGCTCGATCTATGTAGTTTAATCCTCCTGTCTCTTCCCATGAAACATGATCTATTACCTACATTATAACTTTGTTAACCTTCTTAGATTCAGGTACCTCCAACGTGGCTACCTACTACAGGGGATGCTAAGTAACTCAAGTCAATGCCAAACATGGAGAAGAACTGAGATGGTACCAATAACACTGCTAAAGCAGTATTTTGCTTAGATCGTGTTGATCCTATCATGTTGGACCAGGTATTTAACCAACGTAAAGATAGCTGCTCATTTTTGCAGAAGGCCTAGAAGCTTCTTAGCACAGGATCTGCAGAACTGCCTGTGGCATCATCAGTGCTCATGCACATCATGTTGTGTCTGTATTTCACAAGTTAGGTAGCTAATTAGAGACCTAAAATACAAAGCTCAGGCACAAAAGGACCATTGGTTTTGTCTCTTATACATAAATTCTCTCTTTATAAGGGTACCAGATCATTTAAAACTCTGTTGCTTCTTTCCACCGTTAGGTCAAATACCATCAAGCAAAATCTGACCCCTGTGATAATGCACTGCTGACAAGGTACAAAATACTAACGCTAGTATCATATTTCCCCCTTTTTTTTTTTTCTTTTTTTTTTTTTTTTTGTGGTGCTGGGGATCGAACTCAGGGCCTTGTGCTTGCAAAGCAAGCACTCTAATAACTGAGCTAAATCCCCAGCCCATATTTCCCCTTTCTTACGGCCATCAATTCTACACATTTTGGAAACCGGGGGCAACAATTTGACAAATTTTATGTTGACAAATTTTAAAGTGCTATCGAATTTGATAAGCTGAATCAATGAAAAATGTTTCGAACTGCTACGACGTATTTTTTTCCAGGCATTGAACCAAATAGTTCATTGTTCCCAGTATGTCTAGGAGCCATTGCTTTAGGGTATTCTACACAATTTCAAAGAACGTTCTGAAGCTCACGAATGCATCTGAGCACACAGAACCATGAGGCAGCACCTCTAAGACACAAATAGAGAATATACTCCCTGTACAAGTGCAAATTAAAACCTGTAAAATAACACGGATATTATAAAATTTGCCCAATATTAAAACTGGTAACAGCTTTACTGATTTACTGACAATGAAAATATATAGCTTTTTTTTCTGTCAGAGCATTTATCAACACTTGGCAACCCAGCACTAACTTGACATGTAAGATGATCAAAATGGATTATGTAATCTTTCCCATTCATTTCTATTGATTTTAGATATGATAAAATTCATCAGTGTGCCTGGGAATGCATAGGCTTAAAGGCTCTAGCTGGGAAAAAAAAAAGAGTGAAGAAAAAAAGAATTCAACTCAGCTGAGCTGTAGTAGGATGAATATAATTTCAGAATGGGACTGCACACATACAGAAGTCATGGTCTAAAGGCTGCAACAACAAATTAATGCAAATAATTCCAGTAGTCTCATAAAATTACTTCTATCCATGCAGATATTTCACTTTTGAGATAAAGTTACAAAATTCCAAGCTAATAGAACATGTGTCATTAAAAATACAGTTTTTGGAGATATTTTCAAACTTTTAAAAAAAACTTCAACAGTAATCAAAGTTATTTGTCTGACTACAAGTAACATCAAAATGCCAGCAAATGGACCATTTTAATCAGTTTTATTGATTCATGCTTTCAGTTCTTATTCAGTTAAAAACAAGGCACATTAAATATATCTTCTTAGTGCTCTATAAATGCATGCAGCTCATTCTGTATATCGAAAGTAATAAATAATGGCGATAAAACACCAAGACAGTTATAAAAATGACAACCCAGCCTCAAACATAGCATTTAACAGTCCAATCTAGAACAATAACCCAACACAATACATAAAAGTGCCACATATGAAAACATGCAGTGTATATATCCACTCCAGTACTTGGCTTACTTATGCTTCACACTCTTTGAAAACATAGTAGGGTTTTTTTATTCCCTTAAAAAGGTTGACATAATGCAAAACAATGCAAGTTAGAGTCACTAACTTCAGTATGATTACATTCATATGCCAACAATCTTTACAAATGCATAAAAACAGGGAAATAAAATCAATAATGACCCTTACAGCATATTTAGTGAAAGTCACACTGAAATCTGTGTGGTATAAAAGAGGAAACTACACATTTTGACCAGACAAAACAAAGCCAGAAAGTAACGCAGAATAGGAAACATGCATTTGATAGTGGAAATCCTTAAATTGCATTCAGTATAATTGATTGAAAGCAAGAACATTTAAGCATGATGGATACGGGGCAAACAACTTTCACTTGACAAATAATCCAGCATTATCACTATTGTCAGGACTGAGGTGGGAGCTAGTTAAAGGAGTAGCCGCCTTTCCAGCACAGAGGGAGTTCCTTCACCTGAATCCCCTCTGAGGCTCTTGAAATAAATCACTTGGCAATAAAAGGCAATCCCCACACATCTAGCCCAACAGAATCAACCAAGGGCATGTTTATAGGAAAGGGGAAAAAACACAAAACACTGTGTTGTGCTTGGAATGGGTTTTGAAGGAGCTTATTCTCCTATTTCTTTCCCTTTTGCTTAAATTAAATAAAGAAGCTATCCAGGTTTAAGAACTTATACAGTGATGCCCAGTACTTCATTCACAGTAATGTTTTGAAACCAGTTCATTTTCAAAATGAGTCTCTGGGATTGGTGAAGGAGCGTATGTTTTAGAATTTGCAGGTTTTAAGCAAAAGCAGAAGATATGCTAAAACGAAGACAAGTGCACTTTCTTTGTCCTTAAAGGAACTCCATTCATAGCAAAACGTGCACAACTAAGGCCTGTTTCACAAACGCAGATCTACCCAAGCTAGTCACGCTGAGAGCCCAGTCCCTACTGTAACAGAAGCAGAAGAGACACAAGTCATCGTTATCGTGATCTAACTGGAGAAAAAGAGAGAAAGAAAGAGAGAGTACAATATTGTGGTATATGATTTGCATGTTTAGAGGACAGCTCTTCTACCTCTTTGGTGTCACTAAATTTCACTAAATTTCACTACACAGTGAAATTTATTGTTTCGGTAGAAAAACGCTACATCACAAAGTTTCACACTTTCACTTATTTGAAAAAAGCTAAAGCAAAAAATTCACACTTTGAAGGAAAAAAAATTCACAGTGACGCCTGAAAGCATCACTCATTCTTTCAGGTCTTCCTTTAGGAAGTGGTATCTAAACTTTGTTTAAAAATAAAATGAGTTAAGATATTATTTCTTCTTATGGCTTCTGTTTGTTTCAGAGGTGGCGGGTGGGGCCTGGGTCAAGAGAACCTCCTAACTCATATTTATGACATGTAGGCTCATTACACACCAGTGTGAGTGTGAGGGATGAAGATATTCTATTATGCTGACATAAATAGAAATGACAGTACAAAAGTAGTTCGTGTACCAGTTTAAAAAATAGGACCTCAATGGACAATGAAAACCTATAAGATGAAGTGGTTTTTTTTCCTTTTATATCCTATATAGAACCCAATCTTTAGAAAAGAAAAAGTATGGCAGATAGTTAGATCCAAAACAGGAAGCACAATTAATATATATTAAGACTAGTTAAAATGCCAACAAAATATAGCAAAAGCATTCAGAACTGGCATTTTTAATTCACCTTGTTATTTGTTAAATTCAATGCACACTGATTTTTGGTTTTGGTCTGTGTGTGTTGAGTGTGGTTTTGCTTTGTTTTGTTTATATTTGGTCAACTGAGAGTTTTCCTACAGAGTACAAAAGGAGAAAGACTTGAAGCAGCATGACTGACCTCTGATATTAAAATGTAGTACCTTATTTTACATATAATGAAAACTGACTAGTATTGATTCTATTCTGGTTTATCTGTTTGTAAATACTCTGCTAAAAAGGCCAGGTTTGATGATATCACCTGCTCCAAAATGTAGGGTTTGTGGATGGAAATTGTGCTACACGTGAATTTAATAAACATGTTCTTAATCCTTCAATGTATTACACTGTAAAGACTGGAAAGATATAGTCTCATCCCATTCCATCCAATTTGCCACTTACAATGCTTGTTTTAAAGTAAGAAAAGCAAGGATCTTCCTGGCAACTATAATAGTCAAAGAAAACCAGCAGTGACTGGGGAAAAAAATGAACTGCTGAGATGAAACTATCACTGTAACTCCCGGCAAATGCCAGTGCTACCCTCATCATCTCCCTGCGATTCTGGAAGCCTGCAGAGCTTCACTCTGAGACTTGTCACCAGATCTAAACTTTTTCTTCCCTCTCCAGTTTTGCCAATCATACTCCAGCTATAAAATTGTGCAACACTGTTTGGAAGAGGAAGACAGACAAGCTGGGGGAAGAAAGGGGCTATCATTTCAATAGGTGACTCTTTAAGAACAAATGTTATCCACAAACTGAATGTCCAGACTTTTGTGCATGTCACAAAATTTTTCCAGCTTCTCAAGTCTAACCGGTCACAGAATGGATGCAAAACATGAAATCAATGTGCACTGAAAATGAGAAAATACACTCTTTAGAAGCCAGATTGAATAGTAAATACAAATAAAGTTTCAGTCACTTAGATTGGTAAATACACCAACATCCTAAAATTTTGGAATGTTTTCCAGTGTTAAAAAAAGGCAGCTACCATAGCCACTATTTTAGAGTGGTTTAAGTCCTCTCTGGTTGTTACATGGTGATTTGTGGTTCCTATCTTTGTTGGCTGTGGATTTACTGGTCAGACTCACAATCCTCCACAACTACGGTCTACAGGAATTGGAACTCTTCGGTCGAGATTTTCTTCTGCAGTTTTCATTAGTATAGCAAGCCGGCTTCCAGACACCCTTCCTTTCTGAATAGCACTCATCAGCTTAAAAAGAAAATATGCAACAGATTCAGAAGGCAGGCCAACTTATTCCCTTTCTCCCAGTGTTCTGTGGATACCCCTGCAGCAGGCAGATGTAACTAAATGCTCCATTAAAAGCCATAGCAAATACTGCAGCTCAGATTTTAAAACACACCTTTTTGAACATTTCAAAAAAGAGGGGAAGGGGCACGTGTTTCACCACTACTGCAAAAATGACATCTGCCTGTCAAATCAGTCAGCCTTTGAAAGCAAATGTAATGTCTCACTTTCTACCCCTTAATGTGCTCAGGCAGGGCACAATATTTTAAGCAACTTCAAATATTGGATCTTTAATTCTGCTCAAAAATCTTAAAAAGGAATCTCAAATACTGAACAAAGACAAATCACGACCTATATTTAACTATTCTTTTTTCAGTATTACTGTACTTGACAAATTCAAGTCCCCTAAATCCAAATTCCTTAAAGACTTTTTAAAGTAATTTATATTTAAGTCCTTGAAAACGGACCCAGAGATCTGCCCTAAGAATTAAAAACACTCTACAGCCCAGATTTTTAGCTAATTCAGTTTTATCCAATGGATAAAATCAGAATTAGTCTTGAAATTACATGCAGTCAGTGGGCAAAGGCCTTTAATCTGGAAAGCACCTTGCAATTATGAATGTAAGGATTTTTTTCCATTTCAAGTTGATGTGGTTTTAACTATTTGCTTTTTTTCAATTTCTTTTCCCCAATCTTTTTTTATTTACTTTAAGAAGAACAGAGTCATTCATCAGAAAAAATACATATGAAAATTATTAAAATATTTTTAGGATTACAGCTTTTAGTCTGTAAAGATGCATTTCTTAAAAACGGCTCACCAAAGGAGTCAGAAGCATCTGCCAAGGGGCTGGATCAGAATTTCATGACCTTATTAAAAGCTGTTTCACAAGTGACTGCTTATTAGAGATGGACTCCTACATGCAGAAGTGTCATTAAAGCCCAAATCTGGAAATAAAGTCATGTAACCTGGCAATATCTATAGTGATCCTTCCATGAAAATGATTGAAAAAAAGCAATATTCAAAACTAGATATTTAGCAAGATAAACAGGGGTTGGGTTGTTAATCTTCAGAAAAGAAAAATGTTTTGTTAGAACAAACCCCAAACATACTTTACATCTGAGAAATAGTGTAATATAAGGAATTCTGACATCTAAAGACAGAACAATTTACTGGTGATTGTTTTGTCTCCAATTCCAGGAAGACCTTCAGAGTTTATCAGAGCTAACAAAACTAGGGGAGCTGGAGTTTTCTTTTAGCCATAAATAATATAACATGTACAAACCCGAAAAAATTCAAAAGTTTTCTTTAAATGTTACATGCACCTAAAAACCACAGTATAAGAAAAAAAGTAGTATTTGGATATGAATGTATGTCATGAGAAATATGGTCTGCATTTTTCACATTGAAAACTACACTATACTTGTACTTGGCAAAAGCATGAATGGGCGCTTTCATTTAGAATTGGACAAGAAATACTCAATTATTTTAAAACTCTACAAGAAAACCTGCAGGTGGCTTAAATTATTGTCTATGTGTTTAACTCAACTAAATTCAAGAATATTACTTAAAAACTAAACTACATAGCATATCCATAAAATTAGATTCTTATTGTTTCTAAAACCCCAGGTTTTTCAACCCTAAATGCTGTTGTTTATTTACAGTACACATGGAATGAAGCATAAGCCATTTCTTTGAAGTAAATTTTTTAAAATTCCGAGACAATTAAATATTCTCCAGAAAAAAAAAATACAAAAAAAGGATTAAATGGTTTCCAATTCCCAGGCAGAAATTTTAAATTCAATTTAAAATGTGCATTTAGTTAAACAGTAAGCTAAAGAACTAAACATTCTTTTTTGTAATGCTGGACACAACCTGTGAAAATGTTCTGCATTTAGATTCAACAATGCTCTTATCAGCAGCTCATCTCCAGAGAGACAATTACCATTTCCTTTGCCTTGATCTTGTTTGTTTAACTTGACACAGTGAAGAAAGGGCTGACATTGACCAAAATCCCCAGCATTAATTTATTTCATGTTCAGCATTCATCATTGCCATGGTGCAAGCAGACCTGGCATTCATTTGAAATACCTGCCCAAGAAGCACTACAGAAAATAACTTGGCTGCTGGAAACCAACACATTCTTCACATGATTGGAGTCCTGTGAGCAGCTACAAATAATGTACGGGGCTTGGTGAATTTCTTGCTTTAAAGGAACTTTTAAGGAATGATGTGTGGCATCCAGTTTGAAGCTAAAGTAACAAAATTTATTTCCTCCATGGTTACAAAGATTAAATAATTGAAACTTCAGTAAGCTGAAAATTGGAAATGGAAATGTTTAACTACATGGTCTTGACCTAAAAGTACAAGTTTCCTTCCTTTTGTTTTTCTGGCTTTTTATCAAGTAAAAACACTAATGATTACATTCTTAAGTGAATATGATTCTCAAATGACTACAAGTATAATTTCTGAAACTTTCACATAAAAAATTAACTGTCCACATTAGAAATATTATGCTGCCTCTCTTGATGTAGGTGAAGAATGGTCTAGTAGTGATGTCCCATGACATACTTCTTTATAAAGCATGCTTTTTATTCAACCCTTTAAGACATAATTAATTTGGATTTCATCTAAACTGCCAAATGTAACAGAATGTTTTGTATAAAAAGAAAGAAAAGGAATGTGCACCCAGTAGAGCCTTATCCCTAACGCCAGACAAATCAACCATTGCTGGCTTCAACCTTTCTTGTTTTTCAGAATGAAGTGACAAATGGGTGGACTTCTGAATTCACTGGTGAACATCCATTTAGGATAAAGACAACCGAAAGATAAAAGTAAATACATCTATTTCCTTTCACCAAAACTCACCTGCAAAAACTCGTTGAGTTCAACCTGTCCATTTTTGTTCAAATCTACTTCATTCAAAATTTCATGTAGTGTATTTTCATCCATTTGCACATTGATACTCTAAGTAAAATACACAAAAAATGAAGTTTATGCACATCTTGTTTCTAATGTTACCAAGTTTCCAAAAATTAAAATAAAAAATTATTTGTAGAAAACACTAGATGAGAAAAAAATATGTAATATCATCTTTTCATCTTTGTATTCTTCTGTGATCAGACTTATATTAAGCCCTCCCCCAAATATTACCTCTAATACACGCTGAACATCAACAATGGTAATAAAACCTTTTTGGTCTGCATCAAACTTATGGAATCTCTTCTTGTACCTGGAATGCAGCATTTGAATAATGGTAAAATATACTTAAAATAGAAGAAGAAGAAAAAAGGGATAGAGATAGAAACTTATTAGCAGTACCTGTCAATGTCTGAAGGCAGCAGGCTAATTTCAGAGCGATCTGTTAACTGCTCCGATCGAGATTTATAGCCCATTTCATAATAGAGAAACTTCCTGGCTGTTTCAAGTTCTTTCTGAAATAGAACCACACATGCACAAAGTTCAAAGATTTATAGAAAAAATTATTGATCTTTTTGTCTTTCTTCCTTTTAGTCTTCAAAAAGGAAGCTGACCTTCACTTACTTGACTAGAGTACTTTTATTTCTTTTAGTTTTATTGAAGTTTAATTTACATTCAATAAAATATACTTCTTTCAATATACAATACGACATACAAAATATACAATTTGATGTGTACATTAATACGATCAAGATATAGAACATTTCCATCACTCTAAAAGACTTCATTCTAGCTCTAGTGAATTCCTTCCCCTGACCTCTGGCCCCAGGAATCTTTTAATTTGATTTTGGTCACTGGAGTTTACCTTTTCCAGAATGTCATATAAAAGATTTAACATAGAACGTAGGCTTCTGTGTTTGACTGCTTTCACATGGCAAAATGATTCATGTTTTAATATTTTGTTTCTTTTTACTGCAGAGTATTCTTGCACAGTATTGATTAGTAAATCCTATAGGACTAAACTGCTGTGGTTTAGTGACAAAAAAACAAATAAAAGGGAAGATATCTAGGAGTTGAACAACTACTGTAATACCACATGCAGAGCAAAGGCAGACACCATGAGATTAACTATGTTGGTATTTTGCCACTGGGATTCTGACAGTTACAGAGTCAGGAAGAAACAATCTACCCTCTACTTTCAATATCCCAGGTCTTGACCAAAACTAACCAATGCTGTAAACACTGTCCTTAGTTTCCATCATGTCACTCTCTCACCTAGGTACCTCCAAAGCTGACTCTCGTAAAGCATATTTTGTTTATGAATCTCACTTTTTCCTTATATATGTAAATACTAGCACACACACCCTTTGGTCCCCCTTACATATTCTTTTCAATGCCGTACTTGTGAGCTTGATCATGTGGCTGACTTTGGCCAATGGAATATGGATAAAATATACGGGACTTTTCAACGAAAGCTTTTGAAAGCGACTTTGTATTTTTCTTAGTCTCTTGTTCCCTTACCATGAAGACAGCATGCCTTAGATGAGATCTGAAGCCAATCTGGTCATGCGGAAGAGCCACAGCAGTTAAGATGCAGCTTTTACATGATATGAGTAAAGATAAATGTTTGCACTCAAAAATCATTAGCATATTTATACACCAACAATGAACAGGATGAGAAGGAAATTATGAAAACAACACCATTCAAAGTTGCTTCAAGAAAAACGAAATACTTAGGAATTAAGCTAACTAAATAAAGAAGTGAAAGATCTCTATAAAGAAAACTACAGCACTCTGAAGAAAAGAGATTGAAGAGGACATCAGAAAATGGAAAGACGTCCTTTGCTCCTGGTTAGGCAGAACCAATATTGTTAAAATGGCCATACTTCCAAAACTGTTACACAAATTCAATGCAGTCCCAACCAAAATGCCAACAGTATACTTTACAGATTGAGAGAACACAATCCTAAAATTTATATGGAACCAGAGAAACCCTGAATAGCAAAAGCAATACTGGGCAGTAAGACCAAAGCAGGTGGCATAGCAATCCCAGACTTTAAACTATACTACAAAGCAATAGCAATAAAAATGGCATGGTACTGGAACAAAAACAGATAGGTGGACCAATGGAACATAATCAAGGACACAGAAACCTCCTCAGACATATTCAAAAATATGATCTTTGACAAAGCGTCCAAAATCGTATATCAGAGGAAAGATAGCCTATTCAACAAATGGTTCTGGAAAAACTGGTTATCTGTTTGTAGAGGAATGAAACTGTACCCATATCGCTCACCATATATGAAATTAAAATCAAAATAGATTAAAGATTTAAACATTAAAACAGAAACATTAAACCTTCTGGGAAACAAAATAGGTAAAACACCTGAAGACACAGGAGTAAGAAAGGACTTCTAAACAGAACATCAATTGCACAGGAAATAGCAACAAGAATCAACGAACAGGATTATATTAGACTAAAGAGCATCTGGACAGCAAAAGAGTCAATTAGTAGAAGGATGAGAAAACCTACAGAATGGGAAAAGAATTTTTCCACTACTCCTGAGACAGAGGACTAATATCTAGAACACACAAAGAATTTTAAAAAAATTAAATCACCTACAATTAATGACCCACTCAAGAAATGGGCTAGAGAAATGAACAGACACTTCACAGTGGAAGAAATACAAATGGCCAACAAATATATGAAAGTATGTTCAACATCTATGGCTATTAGAAAAATGCAAATTAAAACAACTCTAAGATTCTACCTTACCCCAGAAAGAATGGCAATCATTAGAAAATTAAACAATAACAAATGCTAGTGTGGCTGTGGTGAAAAAGGAATTCTCCTACATTGTTGGTGGGAATGCAAACTACCACAACCATTATGGAAATCAGTATGGAGAGTTTTCAAAAGCCTGAAGGTAGAAATTCCATATGACACAGCTATTCCCCTGCTAGGTATCTTCCCCAAAGAGCTAAAGACATCATACTACAGCGAAACTTGTACACCCATGTTTACAGCAGCACAATTTATAATAGCTAAATTCTAGAAGCAGCCTGTATACCGTTCAACAGATAACTGAATAAACAAAATGTAGTATCTATACATAATGGAGTACTACTCAGGTATAAAGAAAGACAAATTACAGTCATTTATAGGAAAATGGATAGATCTGGAAAACATAAGGTTAAGTGAAATAAACCAGACTCGCAAGCATGAATAATGTATGGTATCCCTCACTTGAATGAGGTAAAATACAAACAAAGAAAATGGTAAAAAATGGATACAAAAAGACAAGGGGATGGACGTCACCCAATAGGCAAAGGATCCAAGGGAAGAAGACGGCAAAGTGGGAGGAGAATGGGAATTCAGAGATATCCTAAAAACAAGAACCTAGTAATATCTTAAAAATAAGAACCTAAGATATCCTAAAAACAAGAACCTAATAACCCAAACTTAAAGCAGTAACACAAACACCAATGTACTACGGTCAACTTTAAGTAGCTACAACTTAACACTGCATCTATGTGGTTGTTTACATTGCTTGCTGTTATATGCAAATGGCACAATGTATTATGGTCTGTAAGTCTGAGTAATGGTCTGTAAATTTGTGTAATTTTGGATAAATTTTAATAATAAAAAGATAAATATTTGCTGTGATAAACCACTGTTATCTTGAGGGTGCTTGCTATACAAGATAAACTTGCAAAAACTGAAACATATCCTAAATGCCTCAACTACCCATCAAAGGATGTTACTGCCACAGGGGTCCTGAACTCTGAAGTGTGAAGAGCCAGTAAGTGAAGCAAGAGAAATAAACGAATAACATACACATGCTCAAATGAAATTTGTTTATATGTGTTTTCTTACGTTAGCAATAAGACATGTTACTCTTCTTTATCTTGGGAAAAGAAAATTTTCGATGTTACTCTTTTCTTGCTTTGAGAAATTTCCTCGTAAAACAGATACCAGAAATATTAGCAAACAAAAAGTTATCAATACCAAATAACACTTTGAGTTTAAAAAAGTAAAAGTGTATGTAAATGTTTGTGTGTGTTGTGTGTGTGTGTGTGGTTAAATAAAACTTGCTCATAAAGTCAACATCTCCAAGCACATTCTTTACTATCGGATTTCTCTCGTCACGTAAGAAAATGCACCAGTTATCATAAAAAAATTATTTTGCCATTCTACCAATTTTGGCCAGCCATTTTCCACAAATTAGTTTAAAACTCATATCCTTGGAAATCCCACCTCTGATGCTTCCCTCACTATAAGCTCTTCCTAAATTCATGTCCCTTCATTGCCTATGTAATTTATCCATATTTCATCCAACAAGGAATCACAGCATTTCAAAGCTAGAAGAGATTTTTCCTTCAGGGTCACACTATACCTCCCTAACTCCATCTACTGTATAACATTCCAAAGAACTCTGGCAACTGGGAAGTAATTTAATTCTTCTGAAAGTAGCCCAGAAAAGGATGACTTCAATTGTTAGAAAGTTTTATATTGAGATGAAATCAACTTCCTTGCAATTCTTCCAACTTGTTTGGTGTGTTAGTTAGGTTTTCTCTTGTTGCTGGGACAAATACTAGACACCCAAAGTTAGAGGAAGAAAGTTTATTTAGCTCACAGTTTGTAGAGGTTTCAGTCCACAGTCACCTGGGTCCGATGCAGGGTGGCATGGCAGACAGGCAGAAGTCAGCAAGGTGAGCAAGGAATGCAAGCAAGCAAGGGGGCTAACCAGCTTCTTCCTGTATTTTATATTTTATCCAGGCTACCTGGCTTTAGGGTGGGCAGCACTCCCACTCTTAATCCTAATACCCTTAATCTTAGCATCACATCCTTGATCCCAGCAGAACCATGCCAAAGCAATCAGTGGACTAATTTAGTAATCACACACTCTAGATCCAGCTACCTCTTACCACATGAGGCTTTGGGGGGACATCTAAACACTAACCATAACATTTGGGATGAGTGAAACTTTCCTACAGTAGAAAAAAACTAATGTCTGTTTACTGTATCTCAGCACACATAAAGATAGAATCATGTATTTCCTTCTTTAGAATTTTTATTTGTTTTTATTTTTAGTTTAGAACTACTGTTCTGTATATGACAGGATGTCCAATGTGTCTGCTATGCTGGATAATTTCTTTCAGACCGCAAATGCTCTGTCATGTAACAACACAATGGTTAGCACAAAACATAATGCTCCAACAGAGATCTGGCAAGTACCTAGAAATGAATAACTATCAGCTTCAGCGGTCCAAATAGATGATTTCTATTAATGCAGCTTAAGAGTACGACTGGATTTGGGAACAGCCATGGTCCGCTGTTAAGTACTATTCATTCACAGTTAACTAAAACCATTATTTTTTCCTCATATGCTACTGTTAAGCCTTGTCAAATGTACCTTGAATAGATGGAGTTGTTTTTCCACCTAATGCAAAGTTTACCATTTGTCTCCATTAAATTATGCCTAATTAAATTTCACTCATTGTTTCAATTTGTTATCATCCATTCACCCTTTAGCTTCTGGCTATTACTAGACCAAAGATGCATGCCATCAACCTAGGAATCTGAGCACTTGAACCAAGGTAGACTAGATCAAGACCAAAGACAAAGTGCTCATGACCTGCTAGCAGAGATCTCCTCTGAGGTCCACAATGGTATTTTGACTGGTTATAAATATACCAATTTAAAAAAAAAATATATACCAATTTTATAAAGATCACATGGAATTTTATAAGATGTTTCATGGAATCCATATATATCATGTCTATATTTCCCTGATCTTACAATCACCTTTCTTCAGGTAAAAAGAAAATTAGATGTCTGAAATGGTTTTCCCTAAGTTGACTCCTTACAAGCTTCCAGTGATCACCACTGCTTGCTAAGTACATAATCAGCAAACTTAAAATGTCATTATTTAAACTGAACAATATCTATGCTAAGAGAACTGTTTCTATGCAGATTGCAGCAAAACTAGGTTTTTCTTTTTGTTCCATTTTGAAATCTGGTACTACAATTGCCTGTTTTCTGCCTGCTAGTTCCTATTTGCTGCAATATTTTAAAATAAACAGTAATTAATTCCAACAGCAAAGTCTCTGGTTAGCGTAAACCTCATTTAGCATTTAATGGAGACAAATGGCAGCCTGGTAGAGTATCTATTCCCCCATACCAATATTTATTTTGCTGTGTTCACACATGAAAATGGTATGAGGGGGAATGAGAGTTGGGGAATAACACTGATATTAAACTATAAGCTGAATAGTTCTCCCTTCTCTTCAGCATTCAAGATTATAGTGTTTGTCACCTTAAGCAGTGATCTAGTTTAGACCTTACTTGCATTCTTCTTGATTTTTGAAAGTCATTTTGATCTCTTGGGATATTTTCCCAATCATTCAGCCAATTCCTGACATTGTTCATACACATCCATATTATCCCTCATATCCAATCTATCGTTGTTGAACAGTTCTCTTCTACTTGGTTTAAATTCATTGTTTGTCAGCTTCCTTTGTCCAGAGTCACTTTATTTCTTGTTTCCCCCTTTTCTTCCTCATTGAAATGAACTTTGAAAATATTTCTTCTGTGAGACTCAATCTACATAAATGATATTTATTCTTTTAAGTTAATGAAAATACTATATCCTTTATCCAAAAGTTACAAAATCTACTGTATCAAATTCTACAGGACAGCATTTCCCAAAATATGTCCTAACATTACTAAAACCCTTCCTGCTTAGCCCAAAGAGTAAGAGTTTGGACTGTCTCGGAGTAAGTTCTCTTTTGGACTTGATGGTACACATAAACATTTCAAAGTTTCCAAATTACGTAGAGAAAACAATTTTCTTCACTTGTTTAACTTAGAATTTCCTACTCCTTTGACCAGGTGGTCACCTCTTCACCTGTAACCTGAGGGTCACAATTTGGCCATGTGCCTTTCTCTAAATGTTCTTGCCACAGCCCATCAAGCACCAGCTCTGCCAGACAATGCCTGACTTCCTCGTCGGTTTTTCCAGGTTGGATGGATTTCAGCCTTATATAACAGTCTAAATATTTCTCTAAATTTTGGAAACATACATACATTTCTGAGGTACGTGTATGTTGTAACTACTTCATTGTATTTCAAGATCCTTCCTTGAAACTATGAGCCATTTATTATTCCCCTAAAATATTTGGTACAATGTTCAGTATCCAAGTCACTCATTAAATATTGAACGGCAAGACAACCACAATTCATCTACAGAGAGTTATTTATCACCTTCTTCCTCTTTCACTTTTGCAGGTTAAATAATCCCAATGCTTTTAACCTTTTCTCAGAAGTCCAACTTTCTAACCTTTTAATTCTTTTTTTTCCTCCCTCTCCTTTGTTCTCTATAGACTGTCTACGGTTCTCATTAATACTTCTATGTCTCAGATACTGAATAATAGTGTTAGTTCTTTTATTTTTGTTACTTTGTTAAGGGGAATGGAAGAGTATTTCTAAGCGCATAAATTTGCTCATAAAATTTGAAATAAGACTAAATAAATCTAGTTTCCCAGGAAGGCCAACCACAACCAGTTTGCAGAATTTTTCTTCCTTCCTACCTCATACTGCTTGAATTCCTTGCACAAAATATGCTGCCACATATTCAATTCATTTCAACTGTAATTTCTGTAAGAACTTGTTATCTCCAATCCATCTACATGGTAAAAGTGATTGTCAGTAGCACAGGAGTTAAGTTTCATTTCTGTGTGCCTCTTTTGCTGATCAAACTACAACTTAAAAATGAGACAGCTATAAACCAGGATGGCTGATGCAGAGGCCACGGGGCAGGGTGGGGAAAGCTTATGCTCTGGGATCAGAACACTGGGATTCAACCCTAGCTCCATAATTTGCTGCTCATATGCAATCTGACAAGAACTTGCTCTACAAGCCTGTTTCCTCAACTACACAACAGGCCTGGAGCTCATCCACCACAGAAGCACAGTCGTGATCGAGGCACTGTTCGTCCAGTGACCTCAGCCGTCAGCGCGCCGCAGTACAGCACATTAGCATTACTGGATGATAATTAGGAAAATACAGGAACATACTCTCATCTCTGAAGACTTTGACTTGGTGAGCTAAAGTTGAACATTGGGACCTTCTTTTTTCACTGTATTTTCCAGGTGACTCTGATAGTAACCCTCTTTGGAACTCTATACCAGAATGAGAATGTTTTATCAACAGGCCAGATTCCCTTCCTTGCTCATTCAGCATAAGACACAGATGCTTAATAATGTTCATTTACTCCAGGTGAGAAAACAGCATGAGGACACGAGTCTCTGAATCAGCAAGCAGGACCCTGACCAACCTCAGCTTTGCTGGCGCCTTGATCCTGGACTTCTCAACTTCCAGAGCTGTGACAAATGTTTGTTGTTTAAGCCACACAGTCTCTAATGGTCTAAGCTACCCTCAGGGTTATGACCTGCTCTTAGTCTTTTCACACTTACTCATTAGCAATTACTTTCTCTTTCTCCTGATTCTTCTTTATCTTTCCAGCTTCTCAGGACTGCTCCAGAGATCAGCCTTGGGGTGACTTTCATCAACTAACTACACTAACTCGCTCCATGATCTCACCCAGTTTGATAGTTTAGAAGCCAACTTAGATTAATATCTCCAGCCCAGGAGTCCCCTCTGAGTTTTTGACTAATATTCAATGATTTGGATTTTGTTCATAAGTTATTAAAGTAGAGACACCAGTATGAGGGAGAAAAGAGCTACTGCAATAATTCTTTAGCATATTCATATGCTAAAGAGCTACTGCAATAATTCATAGGAGCCTGAATCAGGGTGACAGGAGTTGAACACATAGAGAAAAGGCTGAACTGAAACACTATTTGAAGGTAAATATGCTAAGATCTGTTGATGGATTTAGATGAGGTGTGAGATGATGTATGAAGTAGGAAACTAAGGTTTGGGATGAAGCAACTGAAGGGTAGAAGAGCTATTTAAAACTGAGAAGTCGGTAGGGGTAGTATGTGAAGGGATAGAAGGTGATGCAGAAGATGCTGGTCTTCCAGAACATAAGAAGGCAGTTCAAGAAAGAAGGCAGAACTGACTGTGCCAAATATTACCAACTGCTTGAGTAAAGTGAGCACCGAGAGTTAACAAGCACATTGTACAGCATGAATCTTTCTGGTGAGTTTGACCAGCATTAATATAGCAAGGTGATGGCAGCAAAAACAGCCTCCATGGAATGAGTTCAAGAGAAAACAAGAAGAAAGGAACTAAACCCAGTAAGTGCCCAAAGAGTTTTTTAAAAAAATTTATGAAAATATGTCATAAGCCTCTGCATAGCATGAAAGTTTGGGCTGATTAAAAACATAAAGATCATCTATTACAATAAACCCAGGCATGTGTGCACACATGTACGCACATGAATGTGTGTGTGTGTATGTATGTATGTGTGTGTGTAAAATATATGCATATGAGCACCACTGGCTACATTATTAAAGTTTGGATACAAACCTAAAATCTCAAATGCACAAATGATAAGCACTCGGTGATCAGACATTGAACCCACTACTTCATACCAAAGACAAGTTAGCAGGGGTGTGAATTTCACTGAATACATAGCTAAGAGTACAAGCTAAGAGTGTTTTCAATGAAATCCAGAAGAAGCTCTAACCCACAATTATTCATACCTTTCTTTTCCAGAATTATGACCATGAATTTGAGAGCATTCTCTGTGAGATCTTTCCCAAGAACAACAAAATTTTGGTACAAGAATATATTTCCATTTTCCTAAGGCCTAGCAATACTAAATATATAAGCATATAGAAATTTGCAAGAAATCTAAGATTACCATCAAAAATTATAGCAGCTTCTAAAAACTCATCAGGCCAGGGCATGTTTATAAAGGGAAATGTGTTTTTAAAGACTTCTATAGAATACCTCTTTCTTCTTCTCATCCCAATTCAGTTCTCTGCCCATCAGTTCAACAATCCTGGGGAGGGCTTCCTCGGCAGCCTGGACATTGAGAAAAGCCAGGCGAGTGCGGCGCGAAATCATGTCCACAGCAGTGCAGGCGTACTCCTTAATTCCATATTTTACCTGAATTGAAGAAAGATTATTTAGAAAGAAGAAATAAACTTTCACTTAAAAAAAATTGAAGCTCTGAAAAGGTGAGATTTCTGTTCGTGCTTTTGGTTTTCCAGGACGCATGAGATAAATAGTGACACAACACAAGTCTGCCATCTGCATGCCAAAGGGAGCTTGGAAAACAGCATAAACTAAACAAGAGTTAATGCCTTCTTCCTGAATAGAACCTGCCATAAATATGCAAACTGCACCGCTCCCCATTAACCATTCACAGTAATCGCTTACTTCTCTCTGCTTCTACGTAATGAGGAAGTTAATTTACATAACTGAATAGGCAAAGGGAGAGTATAGAAAAGTTGTGGTCCCATCTCTTGAGGCTGTAAAATCTTCTGTCTTGGGATAACCAAATGACAGGAGCCCTGAATTCAATGAAAAAGCGAATGGTTTCTGGACACCAGTGTTTTAAGGCACCATGAATCACAAACAAAGCATGATGTCAGGTTTCATAACATTTGACAACATGATAAAAAACAAGACTTAAATTTTTAAGAAACTGTGAGAGCAAGGTATGCTGTCATGCAAGAAAAGAGTGACACATACATACTCAAGAGACAAAAATTCACCAAAGGAACAAGGATCTGTGAATTCATAAGACCTGGGATAGCTCCATTGAGAAGAACGAAGTCTATTTTATTACTACCATTATCGACATCATTTCAGAATTAAAACTTTGTGACTGAAAGAATCTACATTGGGCAGAGAGATACTTTTCTCAGGTTTTAGCTAACACGTGTGCATTACAGCTTAGCTATTTATAATTTTTAAAGAAGAGGAAGAATGAAGAATAATGGCATTCCACAGTTCACCAAAAAAAAAAAAAATGCCCATGTGATCATTCACATACCTCGGCTTCAATATACGGAAATTCTGACACAAGTCGCACTCCAACTATAGGCCACCTTTTTCCAGTCACACTTGCCATTTTGGCCACCTCAAAAGCCTTGTCACCATAGGTAGCAGCAAGATGCTGTGCCACCTACATAAACAAAACTGCATTAGGCAGGAACTTTGACTACCGATGTACTTTAGGTACAAAGCAAAAAAAAAAAAAAAAAAAAAAAAAAAAAGCATGCTTACCTTGTCAGCTTTCTCAGAGCCTGTAACTAATAGTACTCAGAGGGCATTAGGTTTTGATTTTGTGGGAGGAAACCACTTGGGCTTCAAATGCTTAGGCCAGCACTAACTCAGCTACTCATGCATCACTGTATCAATGACTAATGAAGCTTCAGCTTTGTTTGGCTCATGATACCACTTCTGAAGAACAGCCTTCTTATGCTCAGGATGGAAAGAGTCTAGGAAGCTCTAGGCAATAGGAATAAGCCAAATGAACCCCAAGTTTCAAAACAGAAACTAAAATGTATATTGCTTTCCAGACAACTTAGGCAACTACAGCAAAGAAGGGTCATCTTTTTTCTTAGTTTACTTTCACAGTACATACAGAGAAATGTACTCAGAAACAGGGTACTCTAAATCAAGGAAGCCGCATTATGGTTGCCAATTCTGTTGCTAGCAGTAGTGAAAGATAAAGTCCAGTAAGATGATGTGGTAATGCCTACCCACCTCACTTTCAAGTCCGTAATCTTGGACAAGCCTAATGTACAGTGTGGGGCTCCAATCTTTGCCTCCTTGAAGGAAAAGTCCAACTGTTCTACTAGGTCCTGCTTTCAAATTGTGAACCTTGATTGCAGCATTCACAGTATCTTCTGCCATAGATCGATAAGTTGTCCACTTTCCACCTACAGAAAAGTTGCTATCCCTTAGTTTTCTTACAATTAACTATTTATCAACTTACTAATTACAAAAATCACCTGTTGTTTATAATAAACATGGCAAAGCAACATTAAGACTCTATTCAGAATCATAAAAAGAAAATCCCGGTTTATTAGAGTTAGAAGAGAATCTCGTGGGACAACTCAGTCAAGTGCATACCTAAAGAACATTCAAATAACAAGGTGATACCCCATACCTGCTATCGTGATAAGGCCACTCTCACTGACGTCAACAACATGATTCCGGGAGATGGACTGAGTGTCTGCAGACTTGGGGTCTGTGACAAGGGGACGGATACCACTCCAAGCTGCCAGAACATCACCTCTTCTCACTAGCAGGAAGCAATGTCATGGGTTATGAAGATTACTCAAAAAAATTTTACCCAAAAAAAGTATGAAATAATTAATATGCAGGAAAGCATTCACTGAAAGAGCAGAAGGCTACACTTTAAAAGAATAAGAAACCTCATGTAAGAACTGAGAGACTGAATAGGTGGAAGAAAAAAGAATGAACTGTTTTATTATAAAGATAAACTAAATCTACGTGAAAAAGAAGTTGGAAATCACTGACACTGATACCCGAAAAGGAAACAAAGAAAACAAATGTTAGCAACACTCCATCTGAGGGAACATGGAGCAGTTAAAACCTGTTGGATAGCATTTATAGTTGACTCAAAAGCAGCTAAGGCAAGTTGATCAGAAATAGAAATGATCAATAAACATATAAGAAGACACCTAAGATAAGTAATCATTAAGGAAATGCAAATAAAAACTACCATGAGCTACCACTTAACACTCACTAGGGTGACTGCTATCAAACAAAAACAGTACAAGGTAACAACAACTAAACCAGAAAATAGGTGTAGTAAGGATAAGGAGGAACTGGGACTCCTACGCATTGCTGGTAAGAAACTCAATTGGACACTCAAGCTTAAATATCACATGGTTTCTCTCACATGAGAAACCTAAATTACAGGTAGAACGAAACAAAAGAGATGACAGGAAGTAGGGAGACAGATCTGTCTCAAATGGGAAGGGGATCAAGAGATAAAGGGAGTGAGGAGAGATGAGAGAAAAAAAGAAATTAAGATTTGTTATGTACATGTACCACCTCGCAAGGAATGTACATATTATGTACTGCAAATATGTACTAATAAAAAAGTACAGTAGTATACCTGCTATGAAAAAGGTATGGCAATTCCTCAAAATATTAAATACCTGGAATTACCATATGATCTAGTAATCACATTCCTGACTATATGCTAATGTGAACTGAAATCGGAGAAAATGTGTATACCTATTGTTATGGTTTATATCTAGATAACCCCCCAAGAGAGTCATGTACTCAAAGATGAACCTTTTGCAAGGTAAATGGATTATGGGAGCTTATAGCTGACTTGCTGTTAGGAGGTAGGAACTTGTCAGAAGAGGCGGGTTGCAGTGGGCATAGCCTGGAAGGGTTTACTTTCTTCCCCTTGATCTCTCTCTGCTTCCTGCATGCCATGACTTGAGCAGTCTATTCCTGTAGTGTCCCCTCGGCCATCCTGTCCTGACTTGAAGACAATGGACTATAGACTGAAATCTCTACAAACTGTGAGGCAAAATAAACCTCTCCTTTAAGTTGTAGTCATCGGATATTTTGTACCAGTGATGAAGAAAAAAACTAAAACACCCATGTTCACAGCATTATTCATAATAGCCAAAAAATGTCCACGTAGCCATCAATAGATAAATGAATAAACCAAATGTGGTATTATATACACAATGGAATATTATTTAGTCTTTAGAAAGGAAATACTGACATATGCAGCAAAATGGATGAGCCCTGAAGACATTATGTTAAATGAATAAACCAATCGCAAAAGGATAAATATTGTACAATTCCACTTGTATAGAATATTTCACTATCCTCAAACTCATAGAAGCAGAAAAGGGAGGTTGCCACCAAAGGGTGGAGGACATGGATGGGAAGTTCGTGTTTACTGGATACAGAATTTCATGAGGAAGATCAAAAAGTTTTAGAGATAGACAGTGGTGATAGTTGCACAACAATGTGAGTGCACTTAATGCTTCAAAAACCATATACCTAAAAATTTTTAAAATGGTAAAGTTTATGTTACATATATTTTAACCCCAATTAAAAAACATGAAAAAATGATAAGTTGATACAGTCCAAATTTCAAAGTATAAGAAGCTTAAGAAAACAGTTTACATATGATACAGAAGTATCAGAACCTCTATAACCCTATATTTCACCCACGCCTTACCTCAATTTAATAAATGCTTTGCAAGGAGCATCGCTTTTCAAGCAGAAAACAGGCGGGAATTTAGTTCCCGCTTACTCCTTGTTCATGTGTCCTTGTTCAGTATTCTATATTTTACACACAGCGTCACTTGAAAATTTTATTTAAGTATGTATCTAACAGACTCTATGTAAAGAGTCATAAAGACTCCTGGAAATGATTAGGATGTGCACGTTACACGTAGAGAAGAACACTAAAAACAAGTTATACTCAATGACAGATAACTGGCTTCTCTCTGTGTTGATATCAAATGAAAAACACATTTCTAGTAAAGATAAATTCAACTAAAGTAAATCCAGTATATTTTCATGCTGTTCCTGAAGGGCATAAAGGCTATGCTCTTAAGCAGATTATCACCTGAAAGAAGAGGTGCCCATATACTTAAGGGAGTGTTTAATGAAGCCCGTATTCAAACATCATAACTGAAACAAGAGGAAAAAGAACATAATTAATTGGTAAACAAGCCTAAAGCTTCTCAGTCTTGCTAATTGGAGATCATTTGAGATCTCCACGCAGCAGGCTCTAGATCTGTCCCTCTGATGTGCGCATTCTCTTAAATATGTTTAATCCTGATGGTTTCTGTGTACAAGGGGTTAAGTCCTGCATCACAAAACTCTACAAGTCCTCAACGCAATGGAGGACTACTCAACCATACAGGATAAACTCTGATCATTTGTAGGAAAATGGATGCACCTTAAGACCAAGTGTTAAGTGAAATGAATCAGACAAACTTAAATATTGAATGATTTCTCTTATAAAAGAAAGCTCAAATATAAATAAAAAGCAAAATAAAAGATAGACGATAGGAAATAAAGAGATAGACCTTTTTGTAAAAAGGAAGGGGACCAAGAGATGGAGGGAGCAGGGAAGAAATGGAGGGGAAGGGGATAAAAAAATTTAAATGTGCTATTTTACATGTACCAACTCCCTAAAATAAACGTAGTAGTTATGTACTACAAACTTACACTAATTAAAATTAAAAAAAAATTTAAACTCTCAACACATACAGTGCAAAGAGTTTTAATCTTTACAAAGAAAACCCAAGTAGAAAATTGCTACTCTTTTCCATCAGAGTTCACACGCCCTCTAAGTCAAAAACAGGACTTAACCAGCCTACTTATGACGTCACTGTGGTCACTACACAGTCCCTCTAATGTTCTAATGTCTGTGAAATTCCTTAGATAGTAACAGTGATCAGGAATTTGGTTTCAACTCTTGGAGCCCTTTGACTAATTTCCGAATTACCTGATGGAAAATTAGACTTTCCAGAATAAATTTGAAGTAGATGCAAATAATCTATGACAAATGCTTTACTTTTTCTGTTACAACAGGCAGAAACACACATCTGTTAAACTATGCCGTCTGAAACAAACAGACCAAACTAAAGTAATATTCAAGTTTTTTAGTCACGAAGGAAGATAAAGTAAAACATCATGTATATCAATGTCATTTTTAATCCTTACTCCTGGAATCATTACTCCTTTCTACTTCAAAAGAAACAAAACAAACCACTACTAGAAAGAAAGGGTTCATAATATGCTAAGAACTTTTTCTTGAGATTTTAGCATTCAGTTTTTCAGTCTGTGAATTACATCAGATGAATGTCGGGATTAAATTTATTCTAAAAAGATATTGTTAAGGATAGTACAATTTTAACTAAAATATGAACCACCGTTTCTGGCTTGCAGGATTTCTATACTATTAGACCAAAAGATGGTTAAACCAAGTTGTCTATTAGTTCTCTCCCAACCTTGAGATTTAATGACTTGTTTAATCTTCACAAAAAAGTTGGATTATTCACAATGCTATTTGTTGCTGAATATAACCTTTGTACCTTTGAGTGGGGAGCCACAACTCAAATTTAGTAATGATTCATGAGGGCCACACTTATAATTTACGCCCATGGGGCAGAGCACAGTTAAACATGTGAAACTCTAATTCTAACCTCATAAATAAAATTAAAAAAAAAAAGCAACTCATTGAGCTAACAGCTTTCTCTCTTTACGACCAATTTACCCGCAGTGGACACCCTGTACATGGTTAAACAAATTTTAATTATAATTTACTGGAGAAAAACTCAAGAGCAGCGGATGGGTAGTCAAAATTAGAGCTGCTGCAGCCATGCAGCCCTGAGCCAGACAACCCCCACATGGAAGCTCCAGCAGAGCAAAGGAATTTTATTACTGAATCACTGAATTTGTCACCTCTTAAATCTTCTTACATCTGGGTTTTGTTTTAGAAGATAATCAATTTCTTTGTCTCATTTAACAATTTAAAAACCCCAAATTCAATGATTCTATTAAATTGAGCATTTCCCAAAAGGGAAGCAGTACTCCCAAAGTTATCCCTGGAAGCAAGCATTACTCTGATTCCACAATCAGAAAAGGACCCAACCAAAAAAAGAGTTCTACAAGTCAATCTCTTTAATGAACGTAAACACAAAAATCTTCAGTAAGACACTGGCAACAGAATGCAGCAAATCCTCAAAAAGATCACACATCATGACCGAGTAGGACTCAATCTAGGGATGCAGGGATAGTTCAACATGCATGGATCAATAAATGTAATATACCACATAAACAGAAGCAAGGACAAAAATCACATGATCATCTCAATAGACCCACAAAAGCATCTGACAAAATCCAACACCCATTCACGACAAAAACCCTGAAGAAAATAAGTATAGAAGGTCTTCATCTCAATCTAATGAACACCATCTACGACAAGCCAACAGCCAACATCATAGTAAACAGAGAGAAGCTGAACACTTTTCCTCTAAAATCAAGAACAAGACAAGGATCCCTGCTATCACCACTTCTGTCAAATACAGTTCTCAATACATTAGCCAGAGCAATTAGACAAGAGAAAAAAAAGGGATATGAATAGGAAAGGAAGAAGTTAAATTACCATTATTTGTAAATGACATAATCCTCTACATGGAAGACCCCAAAAACTCCACCAAAAGACTTCTAGAATTAACCAAATTCAGTAGCATAGCAGGATACAAACTCAACACTAAAAAATCAACAGCATTCCTGTACACAATGAGAAACTCACCAAGAGGGAAATTGGCAAAACAATACCTTTCACATCTGCATCAAGAAAAATGAAATACTGAGAAATTAAGCTAACCAAGGAAGTAAATGATATCTATAATGAAAACTACAGTACTGTACTCTGAAAAAGGAGACCCAAGAGCACATCAGAAAATGGAAAGATATCTCCGGTTCCTGGATAAGCAGAATCAATATAGTCAAAATGGTCCTGTTTCCAAAACTGTTAAATAGATTTAACGCAATCCTATTCAAAATACCAACAGCGTTCCTCACAGAATTAGAGAAAGCAATCCTAAAATTCATTTGGAACTAGAAGACACCTAGAGTAGTAAAAGCAATCCTGGGCAATAAGAGCAAAGCAGGAGGCATCACAATCCTGGACTTCAAGTTATACTGCAATAATACGTGATTAAAAACAGCATGGCATTGGCAAAACAACAATAACAACAACAACAAAAACAAAACTGACTTGCAGATCAGTGGAATAAAATAGAAGACACAGCAACTACTTCAGGCAAACTAAGATACCTTATTTTTGATAAAAGAGCCAAATACTTTCACTGGAGGAAAGATACCCCCTTTAACAAAAAGTGCTGGGAAAATTATCTATATACCAAAGCTTGAACCTAGATTTATATCTCTCGCCATACACTAAACTAAAATCAAAATGGATCAAAGATTTAAACATTAAAACAGAAACATTTAATCTGCTGGAAGACAAAATAAGTAAAACTGGTGAAGACAAAGGTGCAGGCCAAGACTTTCCAACCAGAACCCCAGCTGCACAAAAAATAATACCAAGAATCAATAAATGGAATCATATCAAATTAAAAACCTTCTGCACATGAAAGAATACCACCAACAGACTGAAGAGGAGACCTACTAATGGGGAAAAATTTTGCCAGCTACTCCTCAGACAAAGGACTAATATCTAGAATATATGAAGAACTCAAAAATATTACAATGCCAAAATTTAAAGATCCAATCAAAAAATGGGCATCTGAAATGAATAGATACTTCTCAAATGAAGAAGTACAAACAGCCAATAAATATATGAAAAGATGTTCAACATTGCTGGCCACTCAAGAAATGCAAATTAAAACAGCACTGAGATTCCATCTGATTTCAGAATGAATGGCTATCATCCACACCAACAATGAATGCTGGAGAGGCTGCACGGGGAAAAAGAATCCTTCATTGATGGTGGGAGTGTAAAGTGATACAACCACTATGGAAATCAGTATGGAAAATCTTCTATAAACTAAAAATAGAAATTCCACCTGACCCAACTCTTCCTCTTCTAGGTGGGTATCTTTCCAAAAGAGTTAAAGACATCATATTACAGTGATACATACATGCCTATGTTTATAGCAGCACAGTCCATAATGGCTAAATCTTGGAGGCAACCTACATGTATATCAACAGATGAATGGATAAAGGAAATGTATTTATACACAAATGGAGTATTACTCTGCCATAAAGAAGGATAGATGAGTCATTTGTAGGAAAAAAGGGTGCACCTTGAGACCATAATGCTAAGTGAAGTAAATCTGACTCAGAACTATCTCATGGTAACCCACAGACTGGGAAAAAATTTTTGCTAGCTATCCATCAGACAAAGGTCTAACATCTAGAATATACAAAGAACTCAAAAAAATTAAACCTCCTAAATTTAAAGACCCAATCCAAAAATGGGCAACTGAAATGAATAAACATTTCTCAGAAGAAGAAATAAAAATGGCAAATAAATATATGAAGAAATGCTCAACAT